>RRYC01000098.1:0-123817 GCA_004016185.1 Quambalaria eucalypti
GGGGGGAGGGAGGGATATTTTTTTTTTTTGGTGTGGCGGCGATGCCTTCTCGGGCACTTGGCTCGAGAAAGGGGCGTCGGCGAGGCAGCAGCGACGCGTCCCCACTTCCGTAGCGAGTGTGCCCGGAGAAGCAGCCGGGAGAACCGACGTAGCGAGGGGTGGCGAAGCGACGAAGCTAAGTGAGCTGTATGCCTGTGGGGTGCCGCGGTGCATGAGCAGAGAAGCCGCTTGGGAGCAAGGCGGGTCAATGCGAGGGACCAAGGACAAGCTCAGCTAGACAAGAGGCCGCAAGCAGGCAGGCAGGTGGCCGTGTTGTGCAATCACCGCCAACATTCGTTGCTATTGGGACGGGCCGTGGCGAGCTGTCAATGGACCCCCACACTTGAAAAGGGTCTGCTCCCTTCCGCATTGAGCTTGAGCTTAAAGCATAGGAAGGAGAGGTAGAGAGGGACAGGGTATATCCCTCACCCCTACGGCGAGCCTCGAGGTCTCTGTGATTGTGTCGAGCTGTTCATCCAAGGATCAAGGAAAGGGCCAGCTTACCAGAGAGCGAGTCACGGCTCAGTGGGCGACGACGATTTCCCTTGAAGGGACAAGTTTCCCACGATGGGACAGGAGAGTTCCGACGCGGTCTAGGCAGGGTGGGAGGGGCGACCCCTGTTTGAGGGTCGATTCAAATGTTCTCGCGGGACACGGGAAGACGGTGGCGGCGGCGGCCTCGCGGGGCTTGCTCCAGAGATGTCGGCCTCTGGTTGCAGAAGAACAGACGGGGCAAAGTGATGGCTGAAATTGAAACGGCTGGATGGACGAGGATCAGAGGCAGAAGCAGAGGCAGTTGAGGAGTCTGCTGCTGTCATCGTCGGTGCTCCTGCATTGTACTGTCTCGTTGCGCCTGCGTCTGTGCGTAAGCGGAACCTCGTCTAGGACTGAACACCCAGTTGGGGAAAGGGATCGGACTCGGCAAGTGCGGAGCGAGGGCGCAGAGGGGCCTTGCTGTTGATTCGGCGGCGGCCAGAGGCAGATTGTTACGAGGTCTTGGATGCGTAAAAGTGGGGCACTTGAGAGAGGACGTGCGAGGAAGCCGTCGGGCGTGTGGGCCAAGGCGCTGTGCGATGTGATAGTCTACGTGAAGTTGTCAAGTCAGCACAGCAAAACAAGGTTTGTTGAAGTCTTTTCGTTGGACAAGGCTGCTGACATTCTAATCACATCCCTTTGTTTGCGGCGGGCGGCGGGCGGAATGGGCGGAGACCAACCTTGGATGCTGAGCAAGGATGCGTGGCCGCTGCAGCGTGCCTAGAGCAGTAGCTTATCTGGGCGATGCGGCACTCCATCCGCACATTCTTTGCATGACTCGACGGTATAGTCACACACACACACGCCCATTTGTGCTCTCAGGGGCGGGCCCTTTTGCCTTGCTCAACTGTCGTATGTAGGCAGACGATGTGCGCGGGCTGACCCGTGAGAAGGACGAGCGGCATGTACAGCATGTAACAGAGTTGCGGTTCAAATGGCGCACCTGCAGATGGGCGTGCGTGCATTTGCGGAGGACGGCACGGGAACACAGGTGCATTGAGTGACGGAGAGGATGATGGTTGCTGGTAGTGTGCTGTTGGTGTGCGACTGGTGGTGTGGTGCTGGCTTGCTGCTGGCTTGCTGCTCTGGAGAGAATCATCATTGATCATCATCATCATCGTCGTCGCACCCCGGGCGGTGCCGCTTGGAGCTAGGTGGACGGCGTGGGTTTAGACAGTGGGGAGGTGCCCAGCGAGACGTGACTTGGCGGCGCGAGAGAATTAAGCTCCAGTGGCCGGTTCAGGCGGCGGACCTTGAAGGTTGCGGAATTTGGGTTGGGGCTGATCGAGGCTAAGCATGTCAAGGCAACTCAAAGCCGGCAAAGGGGTGGGGAGCGATAACTCTACTTTGCTCGGACGATCATCGCCGGCGTTCTGTCGTCTGTCGTGGTGAGTCTTCGTCAATGTCATTGGTCAGCTCGTCAATGCTCACACAGATGTCCATCCGGATATACAAGACACGATATGATATCACCATCCAGCCAAGCGATGTGGCCTGTGCAAGGCTTGCCTGCGCCGTGCGCCGTGCGGCGCGCAACGCGTGGCGGTGCCCCAATTCAGTCCAATACAATACAAAACGGTAAGTGAGAAACTGAGACACTGAGACAGACGAATTACCGACCCCAAGATGACCGGCAAGTACAACACAAGCGTTGATCGAATCACGTCTGGACGTCTGACCAAGACTCAGGGGCCGTTACCGATTCTGCCCGGAAGGGGCCGGGCCGGCAGTAGCCGGTGTGCCATTCAAGTGTCCTCGGGCAGTGTGAGGGCGGTGTGAGGGCGGTGTGCGGGCGGTGTGCGGACGGTGTGCGGGCATGTTGGCTTGTCCTTCCTCCGAGATCGGAAGGCAAAAAATGCCTCAAACCTTAACTACAATAGTCGAGAGGGGGGGATGCTAACACTACACGTTACAACTTGATACGATGGGACTGGAAACCGTTTGAAGTGGTCAAAAAATTGCTGCCGCCGCACGGCTGCGTGGTCAAGCTCAAGGGTGTCGGCGCGGGTACCTGAAGCAGCAACGCAGCACAACATTGCCCGGTGCTTGGCGAGGCGGCGCGGCGGCGCGGCGTGTGGGGACGCGCGTCGGAAAGGGGCAAGAGTTGCCTCGATGGGAAAGGCGGGGCTGTTGGGATAGGATGACGTAGTAGCACTCTCTAGGAGTGCGTGTGTGTACACACAGGGCAAGCCTAGGAATCGTCTTACCGGGGCGTGAGTCAGCAGCGGCACCGCCTGCGATGTCTCCTTGGGAGGCTCAAAGGTAACAGATACTCATCTTCTAAAAAGAGACTATCGACAAGGAGGAAAATGGGCCGCAGTCGAGGTGAATGGTGGATGCGATGGGCGAAAGGGATCGAATCAACCTTGGTGCCTAGGTTTGAGCCTCATCACCGTCCGGCACCGCACCTATTGCTTCTGCGAATTACAGTCTTACTCCGTGACGTACGCCCTCACGCTCGAGTTCAATGACCCTTGCTTCAGTCGGTCGCGCTCCTGAGCTCGCATCGCTTCTGTGACATCTTGGTAAAATCCTGTGCCTGTGGCCTATATTATTGTCAGACTGCGTGCCACCCTGCTTGAGCTCTTGATACCCATGCTCTAACAACATCCACAACATTCTCACCTCACCCCGTTTGCTTCATGCAAGCACCAATGGCAACAGAACATGGGCCAAAGGTTGTTCCTCCGCCGTGGACCTTGGAGGCGGAGAGTTGGGTCTTTCCGTTCTGGAATACGGCTTCAGGACATAGGCAGTCGACGGGAACAATGGCGTCTTTGTCGGCCTTGCCCCCCGGTTCCTACCATCCAGCCGAGACCATCGTCAACGAAGATCGATTCGCAGGCGGTCCCGGTTCATGGATGCTGTTCAGATACAGCTCGAGCCCAGTGGGGCCGTACGACGAACTGATTCTCACTGCCGGAGTCTTTGACAGCCCAACCGCCGGCAAGGCGCTTCGAATCACAAACATCTACGTGTCAACCGACGAGAGTGTATGCAGTGGCAGAATCAACTGGAGTGCGTAGGTACTTGGATGTACGATGCCGTGGTTCGCGTAGAGCAGATGATGGATTTGCATTTGTCTCCTGATCCGCCACCATCGCAGACATTCCGAAGCACAAGGCTCGCTTCGAATTCAGCAAAGACGTCCATTCTCCCTCGAGCGACCCCCAGACCGTAAAGGTGTATCATCCCCGAGATGCACCCTTTCATGCGGATGAGCCCCTTTTCTCTGCTCGTCTGACGCCGTCACGCTACTGTCCCAACATCCCGCTCAACACGACGTTCTCCTGGCTGCCTAAGCTGTTCCTCTACCAACCAGCACTGCTTCGCTCTGAAGTCTACCAATCAGACTCGGAGCGAGCGGCAATGAACATGGCAACTGAGCGGCCCCTCTTCTGCGCGCCGACGTTCCGAGGGTCTTTTCACTTGGCCTATCTGTCGCCCCTGCAATCAAGCCACGGGTCATTCGGCGATGGCGTTTCGTTCCCAAGGCTGCCAGCTGGCCCACACGGTCTAGGGGTGCACTTTACCCACGTCGAGGTGGGCTTCCCTGAAGCACGACGCCCAGACGACGACTGCTTGTGATCGGCACAACAACACGGCGGCGAGCAACGCCGGAATGCACCAGCTGTTTTTGGCGTTGACCGCAGAGGCATGGATGGCATTGTGTCCGATCGTGGGCGAGACTACGTGCGTCGGACTGGATAACGAGCGGGCCTGGTCAGGGGATGTACATACGATGGCAGCTGGTTGAGCTCTCGAGGTTCATGTTGCGCGCCGCGGTTGTCTTGATGTATACGTATGATGTGGCGGTGGCGGTAGCTATTTGTTTTGTCGGGAGAATAACAGTCGCATTGAGCTCATTGTTTCCTACCCTCGTTCTGCGGGCTGTTTCTTCCCCTGACTCCGCGCAGGCGGTCACGCGTCGAGCACCCACCCACCAAGAGAATCAGCAGTGTTGCAATCTGTGCCCCGGAGCGTCTTGCAGCGCAAACGCGCCGCTCTTTCCGCCCCGCCGCACTGCCGCACTGGCCCCCACTTCGCGGGTCCGAGCGGGGCAACACCCGCCCGCGTGGGCTCGTTGTCAAGCAAACGTGGCCGGCCAGTGGAGTGCACTGACGCGCCGACACCGCGGTATGTAAGTACGGACGACACTTGCTCTCGTTTCAACGCTGCTCCTTCTCACGGCGATTCCTCCGTCAGCCGAGTATGAGCATCGTGCCACTCCATCCTTACTCGCCGTCCTGGTCGCCGATGGGACATGGGTCGATGCGAGCCCACAATCAATCAATCAATCAATCAATCAACGGTGTCCCCTACCACACTTCTGGCACAGCACACTTTCTTAACATCCCCGATGTTGGACATAGCGCAATGATACTTACAGCTTACACACACCTCCCAGGCTCATATACCACAGCATACGATGACTGGTCGCCCAGTGCGTGGCTCCGTCTGCAGGCGGCAATGGTCGTACGCAGGTGAGTCTTTGTCGCGCCCACATCACACGCATGTACTGCCTTGGGCTAGCCAGCTGATTGCCGTCTTCACTCGCCCATTGCGCGCCGCTCCCTCCCTCTGACACAAGCTCTGGCTATCACTGCGTCTCTAGTACTCGCACTCCTCCTGTGCAACACCAGGCTGCGAGGACTTCTTGCGGGCAAGTCGCAGCCCGCGCAACAGCTGCTGTCGCAACTTGGGTGGGGCGATGGTCTCTTCCTGGCGTCGCCGCCCCTTGGTCTACTCGACGACAGCTTCAACTACGACGCCCCATCTCAAGTCCGTCGCTTCAACTGGACCGTTACGCGCGGTCTCGTTGCGCCCGATGGCGTTCAGCGCAAAATGTACCTCACCAACGGACGCTTTCCAGGACCGACGGTCGAAGCCAATGTCGGCGATACCGTCGTCATCGAAGTACACAATGCCATTGATCTCCAAACTGCCGACATTGCCCCACCGCCCTGCTCCAGTATCATCGACACCATACTGCCCGAGCACGTCGAGGGACTCGTGTCGCTCCACTGGCATGGCCTCACCCTGCGTGGCGGTAACCCCGATAATGATGGCGCGACAGGCTTTACTTCCTGTGCCATCCCACCTGGCCACTCCCGGACCTACACCTTTGACCTCTCCGAGCGCGAGGCCGGCACTCACTGGTGGCATTCCCACGTCGGCGTCGCCAGAAGTGATGGCTTGTGGGGGGCTCTCGTCGTACACAGCCCGCAGGAACGGCAGCGCCTCGCCAAGGCGGGTGCAACGTGGGGTCAGGAGGCCATGCTTGCCATCGGAGACCACTACCACAAGCCCGCTCGCAACCAGCTAGCCTGGTTCCTTTCTCGCAGGTCATTGGGTTACGAGCCTGTACCAGACGGTGGTCTCATCAACGGCCGCAACGTATTCACTTGCAATGCACTGGACGCCGTCGGCGTACCGTGCCATGTGCAAGAGCGCGGCCAGTATACGGAACTACTACTCGACCCAACTCAACCAACCCGCTTGCGCCTCGTCAATCCCGGCGCCGTGGCCGACGTAATATTCTCCGTCGACGCACCTCATCAACCACTCATCGTTGTAGAGGCCGACGGCCATTTGGTCCAGCCCACCCAAGTGCAGCGCCTATCCATTGCATCGGGACAACGCTACTCTGTCATTGTACAGCCGCCTCGTGGTACAGTCACGCCACGTGACGTCTGGATCCGTGCCGAGATGAGCTCCAAGTGCTTCAACTACCCCAATCCCGCATTGAATCTAACGGGCACGCTAGCCATCTTACGATGGGACCTCTCAAAGTGGGAGACCAGCACCAACGGAGGTCAAGATGCCAAGCTAGATTTACGGGGAAGCGCCGGCGCTCGGCGCCTCTTGCAAACGTTGCATTCTGTCCAGTCGGGGCAAAGACTACCAACAAGTACTCCTGCATCGCAGAATTCATCCTCAGACGCCGAGCCTTGCCACGACCTGGATCCTGCAAAATTGGTGCCACTGGAAGACGCCGATCCAGCGCCCTCTCTCAATCTCAGCCGTGGCGACTTGCGACTGCAGGTCTCGGTGACGCTGCCCAAACTGCTCAAGCACAGCCTGTCGCCTATGAGCTATCTCAACAGGTCCACTTGGCGGTCCGGCCCAGCACCTTTGCTACACAGCTTTGCTTCTGCTCCGCTTCAAGAAATCCAGTCGGCCCATGCTCAGGGGATCGCATCGTGGCGCACTCACCCACAGGCGCAGAATCAAGACCAGCTCATTGTATCTTCGCATCCGACTGAGGAGGTCACAATCGAACTGATCATCAATAACCGCGACGAGGCTCCGCATCCCTTTCACCTACACGGCCACTCCTTCTGGGTCATGGACTTGCACGAGTCCCTGGTCGGTTGGGGCGACTACGATTCAGTCAATCGCGACGATCCTTTCCAGGATGACGCAGAAGAACGCTACGATCTGAAAAGGGCTGCGCGGAGAGATACAGTCAGTGTACCCCGCAGAGGGTATGCCGTGCTCCGTTGGCGGACGGATAATCCGGGCGTATGGGCGCTCCATTGCCACGTCCTCGTCCATCAGGCTTCTGGAATGAGCATGGCATTCGTGGACCAGCCGGGGCGTATCCGCGACGCCCTTCCTGATGGCAAAGTCGAAGGGGTTCATGACGGTATGTGTGACAACTACTGAGGGGCGGTGTCGACCACACTATTCACCTCACACGTATCTACCAAAGAATCAAATCATTCCAGATGCACATGCCGTTCGTGATTCGCAACTGCCTTGGTCTGAGCAAGGTGGGGGAAGACAGGACACGCAATCAATAGGTGACGGCAAAGACGGAGAAAGTCGTTGCGCTTCCCGCGTCTGTGCTGGGTACGGCTCCTTGCTCGCCACAACCAATGCTCCGGCCATTCAACTTGATCTGGTGGCCCTGGCCGTTCGCCAAGTCTTCGATGTGGAATTGCGCTGCACTGTCGGCGTCGCCTACCATCTTGGAGTCGGCGCTGACGTACTTCTTGTCTTTGACATAAGACTCGGTGTTGGATAGGCGGAAGATGCGATTGTTGGGCGCCGAATCGGCAGCATACAGAATGAAGCGATGGCTTGCTTCTGCGTGCTTCTGCGTGTCTGCCTTGACGCAAGTCACGCTGCCTTCTTCATCGTATGCGAGCGCCAGCGAAGCGTCGTTGCCCGCCATCGTCTCAAATACGAGGTAGCGCCCTTCTGTGAGGTCGCCGCGCACAGGCTTGAAGCCATCTTCAACGAACAATGCATCCGCAACGTCCGTTTTCTTCGTATAGGGGATTTCCGGCTGGGCATCGGGATACTTGGCAGCGCACACGGCAGCACCATTGTACTCGCCCGTCTGTGGGTCTTGCGAGGCCTTGCGGATGCGCGGGAGATCATCGGGGGAGCTCGTATCGGCATGGGAAAAGTCAAAGGCCTTGACGAGGTTGGAGAGAGTGCTCCTTCGCCAAGAGGGCACGGCTTCTACCTGGAAGGGTTTCCCGAGGGCCGCAGCCCACTCTTCCAGGAACATCGTCTGGGACTCGTGCGTCGCCACTTCTGTGAAGACGCCGCCGTTGCGCGTGTACGGCGAGAGGATGTAAAATGGCAGGCGGAAGCCTGGTCCTACTGGTGCGGCTCCCAAGCTCGGATTGAAAGGGTCGGCGTCGACCCACTCGCCCGGTGCATCGCGAGGAGGCACAGGGCCGTAGACGTGGTCGGCCAAGCCGCCCGTCTCGTCGTAGCTGAGAAGCAAGGCCGTCGAGTCCCACTTTGGGCTTGCGAGGAGGGCATCGACGACTTGCTGCTGCAGCCATGCGCCGTCGAGTGGGCCGTAAGGCGGGTGTTCGGAGAGGTCGGTTGGACCAACGATGTACGAGACTTGCGGTAGGTTGCCATTGCGGGCATCTTCGTAGAATTGATCGAGGCCAATGAAGCTCATACCGCGCTTGACCAAGCTAGAGTCGTTGCGAGCGTCTTGGTAAGCGGTAAAGTGAGCCAAGGGATTGTCGTCGAAATTGTCAGTATCCTGGTAGACTTGCCAGGTGATGCCAACGTCTTCGAGGTATTCGGGTACCGTCTTCCATTTGAAGGGGAAGCAAGTGTACTTTGGTCCGTCTGGGGTGGCCTGCTCGCAGCCCTCGCTGACGTGATTGTCAAAGACGGGTCCGCCCAGGTCACTGCTGAGCTTTCCGTTTCCGGCGACATTGACAGAGCCGGACAGCCAGGCCACGCGGTTGGGGTTGGTGGCGGCTGTGATGCTCTCGTGGTAGGCGTCGCCCACGATCCAGTTCTCAGCCAGTGCAAAATGCAGCGGAATGTCCTCTCGACGCTGGTAAGCGAGGGAGTAGGGTGTGTTCTTGTTGGCCCACTGATCCGTTGCGCCGTGGTTCCAGGCAGCGTGGTTCTCTGTCCACGCATTGGAGCCAAAGAGGGCGCACTGCGTCTTTTCATTTGCATCGCCACCTTCGTGGTTGACGTGCCATGGAAAGAGCTCTGTGACGCCGTCCGGTGGGGCAAGCTTGGGGCCGATGAGGCTGGCATTGAGTGGCTGGTGCCAGATGGGCTTGCCTGTATTGGGCGAGATGTGTACATTGGGATCCTTGAAGCCACGGGTGCCTGCCATGGAGCCAAAGTAGTGGTCAAAGGCGCGGTTCTCCTGCATGAAGAAGACGAGGTGCTCCAGCTTCTCGAGGCCAGGGCTGGGGGCCCGCTTGCTGCCCAGCGACACGGGAGACGCGGCGACAAGGAGTGCCTCGGACAAGGCGACGCTGAGGAGCAGGGAGGTCCACATTGTGCGGAGAGGCGGAGGCGGAGGCGGCGGCGGCGGTGTTGGAATGTATGCGGGTCAGCTGGCACCGTGGCAATTGCCTTACATTTCACTGGAATGCCCAACCGGCTTTATAAGTCGGAAGAGGGCCAGGTGGCCAAGATGCCGTGAGCCGCATTGGTAATCTCATCCCGGCGGCGCCGGTTGCAGCGCCACCATGGACCCCCGCGGCAACCTCTCGATTTGCAATGCAATGCAATGGCCTGACACCCACCAACCAAAGGGCTGGCGAGCGAGGTCCAGGGAACGAACGTGTACCGCGTGAATTGGCGAGGGCAATGAATGTGCCTCGCTTGTGTGCTTTGCTTTCTGGGCGTCGGCGGTACGACGTGGTTGCGAGACGTGCTCCAAGAGGAGGCATACACACCATATGACCAGTGCACCCACCTTTGACCCACGATGGGCAATCTCTGGCCGGTGAACGCGAGACAACGAGGGCGGGTGACAGCGGCGAAGGAGGACACCCAACAACACCCGTAACGGCGAGAAGGCCGACTGCGCCAAAGTCACAATCACGTGACCGTGGGTTGGCCCGCGGAACAAGAGTGTGCGCGCTTCTCTGCGATTGATGGCAGGGGCGCCCACTTGCAACGACCCAAGAAGGCGCGCGAGGCTCGTGTCTGTGGACTTTTTGCGTTGCTTCCCTACGCATTGATTCCTTTGTATTCCTTCATGGTTCTCCACAAGATGTGACGTTCCTATCCTTTCCCCCCCTGGCAATCCATCGATTGTTACCCTCCTAGTGGCCCACAGTCTGCGCAGTTTCGATTGCAATCCAGCCTCCCTCGATCCGTGAATACCCTCGTCCCCCTCCCCCTCCCCCACCACACCCACCCACCCACCCACCTACCACACCATGCTCCCCACTACTAGAGTCACTTATCCTCCCTATTTCTCAATGGAGATCGTAAGCGCTCGTGGGGCAATCACAATTTAGCTAGATCAAACCCTCGTTTGGGGCCCTTGCGGAGCGTGGCAACACCTCAGGCTCCTCCCCCTTGATTGAGTTCAAGTGGGGGAGAGGGGTCGCGCGCCTCTTTGGGACATCTCCTTGTCAGCAAGGCAATGTGGCTTTTCCTTGTTCTGCTCGGCCTTTCCATCGCATTTGCAATATCAATACAAAATTGAGCATCATCACTCGCTGCAGAATTGTCAAACTTGAGAAACACGTCATCACAGCTTAGCCTCGTCTCTGCCACGACCGCCTCCAGTCGACGCTGGCTCGGTCCACTGAGCATCCCATGTTCGCTTTGATCCCTTTGCGACGTCGTGTCCATCTACTTCAACAGAGTCCCACTGCCCCTTGACCGGTGAGCGGGACCAGGCGAGATCCGACAGCTGATGAATGTGTGCTGCCCATTCTTGGACAAAGTGGCCCTGCCATTGCAGCGACGGTGAAACGAGGAGGACAAGGTCAGTATCGGTGCATGAACGCCATCGTCAGTCGCCGGTCGCCTCGAACTCACCGCTTCGGGAATGGCCGTTTGCCAGTATCCTAATCGAACGCCCCACGTCTGCGCCGAGAGCTTGTCCATGACCTTTCTGCCCAATACGGGGTCCGACTCGCCCACGCATACAAACACCTGGAGACCATGCTTGCCCGCGCTGCCGCTGCTGCTGCCGCTGTCGCTTCCTTGGCGATTGCTATCGGCGCGGATCCACGGTGTAAGTCGGGAGTAGTAGTGCATTGTAGCGTGTGATTCGGCGACGCCATCCTGGTCAGGGAGGATGGGCACCAGTTGTGGGAAGCGTCGAACTCCGGCTTTGGCTGCGCGTTCTCGGCGGTGGAGTTCCTGCTCCGATGGTGGGGGTGGGGCGTCGTCGACTGCACCCGACGCCGATGTGTCGGATACGGGCACCTGCCCCTTAAAGGGCACACGGTAGGCCTCGACCTCTTGCGGCGAGAGGTGTTGCGTCCCACGCCAGATGAGCGACCCTACATCGACGCCCGTGCCCTTGCCGCCATCGTCCCGCGCCATGAAATTACGAAAAGCTTCCCACCCTCCGCTAGGCGGGCCGGTCCCCAGCCCCAGACCGGTGTTCATTACGATCATGTGCGTGAAAAAGGGAAAGACCCGCGGGAGGAGAAGACCCAGGAGGCCACCCCAGTCTTGTACTACGAGGGTGGCCCTCGCACCGGCACCACGATGGACCTGCACCTGCACCTTCGGACGGACGTGTGTCTCGACGAAGTTCATGAGCCACGCGCGGTGCATCTGCCAGGTGTAGAATGCATCTTCCGTGGGCTTGTCCGAGCGTCCAAAGCCAATGAAGTCGGGAGCGACGAGGCGACGAGTGATGTACCGCGGAGACGTCTTTGGGTCTCGGGGAGCGGGCGGCGTGTGGAGAAAGGATGGAATCTGCGCAGAAGACGGGATAGAATTCCGATTGTCAGTTGATGCTTCCGCCAGTCGGCGCAGCATGCGGCAATGACCCACCATCTTGCGGTAGAGGTAGCTCCTGCGAGGGCGACGAGTGTGAAGCGGCATTGGTCAGAATGATGAGACGCTACGACTTTCCTCCCCCCTTCGCACTCACACTCACCAAGTCGGCTCCCCATGCAAACACAGAATCGTCTCCTCCACAACATCGACGTCGACGTCGCCTGTCCGACTCTGCAGCACCTCTTTCCCCTCCCAAGCGTCCCATGTGGGGCTGGTCAATTCGAGATACGCATACCGTAGTCGCAGGGGTTGGCCACTGGACAAGGGGAAGGACCAGTAGTCGTACTTGACTTGGCCCTGTGCTTCATATGGCCAGTCGGGGAGGACGAGGGGTGCGGAAGAGGGGCGGAGGACTTGCATCTCTGCTGGTGGTGGTGTTGCGGCGAGGGGTGGCTGGAGTGTGGAGAGAAAAGGAGTGTAAGGTTGGGGTAATACCTTACTCCAGGCTATTCGGCAATACTGGCCGGCCATCCGGGGAATGGGCGTCCTGGCAGAAGGGGCCGAGCACCTCGCACACCTCGCACACCTCGCACCTCCACATCCATCATCACAGATCCTCCACGCTACGACACGCTCGCGATTGGGCTCATCGTCGACCATGGCATGAAATCATTAGATGGAAGCACTGCACTGCATCGACGGATGCCTTGCCAAAAGAAGAGCCTATACGGAGGGAAACAGATAGACAAATGAACAGCCATCCAGCCAGCCAGGCTAAGCAAACACGGCTGCGTGACATCGACCAATACCTTAACACACCAACACGACTACCTCACTTCACCCCACTCCATGCTCCTGCGAAGGTCACTGACCATGTACCGAGCCACCAGTCGCTCGCTTGCCACATAAATACACTCTCCATCTGCGTCCCAACAGATGCCCGCAATGTTCTGAAACGCATCCCGCTCCGCGCACATCATTCTATTCAGTTGTTCATCCCGATGCGCGTGGATTGCACCCGCCAGGGCTCCACTACCCGAAGTTGCCAGCGGTGAAGCATTCGAGCCAGTCAGCGTCGCGGAGACGCTGCTTCGACTTGTGCCCGCACTTCGTTCCCCGTCCTGATCCCGCTCTCGGTCGCGAGTACGGTCACGCTGCCGATGCTCACCACGAACATGGCCACCATCCTCTTCGTGGGCGCTCGCAGAGGTTGCGTCTCCAGACGGGCCCAGCGACGTCGAGTGTCCCCAGCCGCCCAATGGACCCAGCGGCGAGTACAAGGCCGAGTACGCTCGCAAAATGGGCAGACGAGGCGCTCGAGGAGGTTGAACTTGCGTCTCGCCCTCTCTTGCCCTCGATTGTGGCCGGTCTCGGTGATGCGAACGATCACTGGGGTGCGGAAAGAAGAGTCGCTGCGTCGACCCGCCGTGACCTTCGCCGATGACGACGTCTTCATCAGCTCGCGTCTCGTCGTTGCTGCCTTCTCTGCTGCTGCTGCCGCTCTCTTCACCTTGAGCCTCGTCCTCTAGCAGCCACTCGGAGAGATCTTCGGCCGGCTCAGGTCTCCAGCCTTCTGCCAATGCCCTTTCCAAGGCGATTCTCTCAATGACGTTTCGTCGCTCTTCGTCGAGGTGGTTGTGACGCAAAGTCGAAGAAGGTGCATCGTCCTCTTCAGCGGCGTCGGTGGACGTCGTTGCGCCTGCCGTGCCCAGGGATAGCCAGTCGCGGCCGAAGTTGACACCATATGCGCCCGTAGAACGGCTGGCCATGCGCTCCTGTAACGCAAGCAAGTCGCGCGAAGCATGTCGTAGCGTCTCTGCTGCCGATTCAGTCGAGCTCGTCAGCCGTGAAAGCCTGTGAGAAATCGTGGGGCTGCGGCGATTGCTCTGTTCGGCCAATGATCCAGCTCTGTCCAACGACCATCGACCAGATCCAAGAGCACCCACGACGTGATTTGATGACCGGCGTTCTCTCGATTCTGGAAAAGTCGAGGGAGTCTCAGAGTGGCGTGCTGCTGCAGAACTCGAAGTGCCCGTCCAGGGTCCATCTACGCTCAATGGAATGGCTATCCGCTGCCCCTTGCTGTAGGTGAGCGTGTCGTAGATGTGGAAATAGAGGCGATGCTCCGTAAAGGCCAGATATCTTCCACAGGGGGAAAATTTGACGACTCGCGCCGCACCATTGGCCCCGCCCAGACCAGAAACGTCGACGCCGATGCCAGCTCCTTGGTGAGTGCGCAATTCGGCGAGCTTTGCCTGGCTGCGCACGTCCCAGACGCTCACGACGCCGTCTTGACTGGCTACGGCAAACTTGGTACCGTCGGGGTGCCAGCTGGTGGAAAAGCTAGCATCCGATGTTGCACGATAAGTTGCGATGCGGGAAAAGGTCCCGTCTGGGTAGCGATGATAGAGAAAGACGTCGGGTGTGTCTCCTACCGCCACCAAGGTCCGCCCGTCTGGCGAAAAGGACGAGTGGTTGACGGCCGTGGGGAATTCGAGGGCGGGCACGCGGCTCAGGCTCGGCAAGCCAGACTCGAGGGAAGAAGAGAGACCCGAGGGTGGTTTGAGCTTGTAGATCTTGAGCGACTGGTCATTGTTACAGACGTAGATGCGTGTCGGTCCCGGTGCAGAGCGAGTACGGGGCTTACGGCTCGTTGTTGCTTCTCTTCTTGTGCTCTTGCCCTTTTTGTTGCTGACGAGGACATCCTCTGGGTCCTCGCTGCATTTCCTGACGGCAGATCGTGACCGGGATGATGACCTAATGAAGCCATATGCGGCTGCTACGGCCGCACTTTCCGCCTCAATTTCTTCCTCGACGGTCATGCGAGTAGACGTGCTAGGGTGGCGCGAGGCAGCGAATGTACTAGGAAAGGGTCCCACCAAGTCGCCAACAGCTGTTCCATCTAGGTCCATGGCACTGCCGCTGGCGCTGGCGCCGACGCCGTCGTGGTCGTCATCGGACATGACATGCCTGATGCGTCGGGTGCGGCCGTGTGAACCACTGACGGAGATTCTGCCCCGTGGCTCATCGCGGAGCCACATGCCTTCGATTGAGCTGGGCCGACGAGGGGATCGAGATGACTTGGCCAGTCGATGTTTCGAGGGCCCAGCTAGGGGAATCGGCGTAGAAGACGAGGCGTGGTATCGTCTATCCTCGGTCGGACTGGGCGGGTCAACCTGTATGGAGATGGCATTGTTGATGCTTCCGCCAGTCGGGGTGCGCAAAAGCCAGGGCGGTAGGCGGGCGGGCAAGTCGAGGGCCGTAGAGGACGAGGAGGAGGACGAGGAGGAGGAAGAGGAAGAGGAGAGGGAGCGAATGGCCAGCTCGCTAGCCTGTCCGCCAGCTGCAAGTAGACCGTGAGCAGTGACGAGGCAATTTGCGCGAAAGTCGAGGGTGCAAAATGCTGGAGGGACGGTGCGTGCGAGAGGGAGAAGGTAGAGGGAGAAGGTCGGTCGGCGGCGTAAGCACAGATATGTTGATGTGGCGCCAGATGCAGGCAAATGAGTGACAGGCAGACTTACTTGTTGGGCCCTGTGGGTGCAGTCAGTCAATGAATGCCCACATGGTTTTGGTGCAATTTATGCATGCGGAGTCGGGGCGTGGACGTTGGCGTGTGTGTGATGGAAGAGCAACAAAGGCGTCGATGGGTGGGTGAGTTCGTCGGTGGAAGCATGGGTGTATTCGAGGGCGAGAATGGGTGTGGTCATTGCGCGTCAACATCGGTGAACAGATACGGCAATCATCGCCCCCCCCCCCCCCTCGACTGCGCAACGACGGACCTTTTGCGGTTGATTGAAGTCGACCTCGTCTACCTTGAGACGATTGATGAATAGACATTTCCCCTTTGAAGAGGATGGTTGGAGCTGCAGTCGGAATCGCAGAAAAGTGAGGAGGTAAGGGGGGAACGGCCTGAACGCTCAGCAAGACTGCAAGGCCAACGCAAGGTGGTATATGCGTGGCGACTGCACGTACAATGTCTCTGAGCTGAAGATGCTCAATGGTCACCCGCGCAGGTATGACCTGTGGCGTGGGATGCACGTACTGTGCAGACTCGGCGGTCATGATGGCGAGGTAGTGGCAAGAGTCGCTCCTCTCCAAATTCGCTCAACTTTGACGCCGTCTGTCTTGGCAAATGATGTGGAGATGGAAATGGAGAGACTTTGAGAGGCAAGGGGTGTGTGGGCGACGATGAGGATAATGATGACGACGACGATGACGACGACGATGACGACGAGGACAGGGATGAAGACGATGTCGACCGACGATGGGGGTGTATAGCGGCGTAATGGGCCGAGTTAAGTGTCTTTGCGTGAGGCTTGGGCAATTGCTGCTGAGTCCGTAAGTGTCGAATCAATGGACGAGGTTGCGCGACCAATGGTGGCGGGCCGGCAAGTGATTGGCGTTGGTTGGGTGGCGCCAGCGCGAATAGCCCCTAAGGCCTTACGATGACCAGCTCGATTGAACAAGGCCGACCCGTGTTGTGATAGTTTGCCGGTACGATTAGGAGGGGAGGGAGCTGGGTTGTGAGAGAGTGTGTGTGGAAACGCTCGCCGTCAGTGAGTGAGCGGACAATTCAAGGCGATTGCGAAGGTCTAGGAAGTGCGGGGCCAGGGTTTGCCCGCATGCACTCCACTCATTCACTCACCTCACCCACTCACTCTTGTTGGAGCGCCCCTCGTACAGTCAGCAATCGATTCGAGTCTTGGAAATGGTGTGGTGTGGCCTCGTTTGGCCGTAAGTAACAAACATGCACAAGCACACGCACGAACACGCACGCATCCAAATACTGTACGCAAGCACACACACCAGTTGTGCTCCAAGTTTACACCCACCCAAATGCAATCGAATTGGCCACCGCCAATCGCAATCGCAATCGCCATTTGCGCGTCGCAGCCGGAGTCGCTGCCGCCCGTGCGTTGCTCCGTGATGTGCTCCTTGCGGCAGCGTTGCTGCCTGATGCTGATCTGCTGCTTGCCTGCCTGCCTGCCTGCCTTCCTGCCTGCCTGCCTGCCTGCCTGCCTGCCTTCCTGCCTGCTGCTGTTGCTTTTGCGGCTCCTTTTGCTCCCGTTTGCCTGCTTGAGCCTCGTCCCATTTGTGGAGACGGGCAGACGTGCGTTGCCTGTGCAGGAGCTGCCTCGGGGACGCTAGAGCGGGCGGGCGGGTGGGCGGGTGGGCGAGTGAGCGCGGAGAGGCACTTGGCCCGCACAGAGGCATCCCACTCACGCCCGCCGCGTCTCAACCCCGCGCTCATTCACTTGGATGCGGCCAAGGCGCGCACGCAGGCGGCGGCCGCGGCGAGGCTCTCAGCTTCGGTTCAGCTCACGCCCTCGCGAGCGATGGTATCGGAACTTTGTCTCGGGCCTGGGACCCCAAGTACAATACAGTGTAAGTAGTCAGCTCTGAGTGTGTAAATGGTGCAAAGCTCGGTGCTTGGCGGAGCAGGTGATTCTTGCATTACAAGGCCACCGCCGAGCCGCACGACCCCGACGCGCACTCGAGCGGCATTTGCCTCAATCTCGCCTCGACGCCAGGCTTTGTGCGCACGACGCATGAGGGCACAACGCATGAGGCTTTTTTTTGTTCTTCTTCTCCAGCAGCCAGCAGTTCGCCGACCAACTAAGTACGACGTTGCAGCAGCAACCATGAGACCAGCCCCTCGGAACGCCCATTCACTCAGCCTTGCCCGCCATGCTCGACTCCCCTCGGCCCACCTTGGCCCAACCCAACACTTCGGGTCCGGGCGACATGTCGTCTGAGCCACGCTTGGCCCGCGCGCCGACGCGTCGCTGCGAGCGGTCCGCCCTGCTGCGTGCGTGCGTGCCTTGCGTGCGCCTGCCCAACAGCAGCTCAGCTTGAACCCGTGCGGGCACTTCGATAAGCGAAGCAGAAAGGCCCGGCTAAAGAAGGCACCAACTAACGCAGTCGGAGCAAACGAAAATGTGCGAGAGATCAACGTCCAGAACCTAGAGAAGGGGGCGCAGGCAGGCGTGTCCACTTGCCTAATGGCACTGAGTCACGGAGCCGAATGGCCCACCCTGTCCACCCTACCATACGTCACTGGGCCCGAGCGCGATTTCGCAGAGTCACTGCGATGCCCCTCTGCGTACCTAGTGTCCCACCTGAAGCACCCCCTTTTTGAATCATATCGTCTCCTTGTAGCGCTCGCGAGTCTTGCCTCGTTGTGACCGCATATACCCCGACCTTTTTTCGCGTGGCTACTGCGATCCGCTGACCTCGATGCCACGGCCTGCTTTTACAGCATCAGCTGGCCCCACTGCTCTTATACACACCCACTTCTCAGCGCCTGATCGCGGCCTTGTCTCAGCGCCTGATTGTGTCCCAAGGCCTTGACTGATGCCATCGAGCCTTTCCGTAGTGCTACCTTGAGCTTGTCCAGCGCCCCTGACCCCAAGCAGAGTCAGGACTGCACCCACCGCCAGCTTCACACTGACATGGGACATGCGCGCGAATCGAATCGTCTTCCCGAAACGGGATGGTGCTTCTATTTGTCTGAACGCTTGAACATCAGAATGAATGCTCATCTGTGCTGCGGTCCGACGACCAGAGCCGCTGCTTTTGGCCCGACAGACGCCTCACTTGGCCTCTCCTGCCGCTGCCCATGACGCTTTGACCTTTACCCAATCCACGCTAGCGCCAAGACAGACGGCCTTTGCAGTGAGGCGCCCTCTCAGAGCACACAGTGTCTGCCCGCTTCCTATTGGCCTACAAAGCCACCTTTTCCAACCCCCCCGGGCGTGCGACTGTTCCCTGTATGCCGCGTCAGCTCCCTCCATCCGCACCCTTCTGTCCCACTCTACATAGCAACAGCCTCCCACGGTCGCGTCTGGCCCTGCTTTGCACACCCTAGCGCCCACTCGACTTTTTTGCTTCCCCCTCTTCTGCCTCCTGACTTTTCTCCCCCTCCCCTCACCTATCCTTTGCACATCCTCCACCTTGGTGAGCTCGCGCACCCCGAACACGCTCATCAAAAGGCATTGTTGCCTCACCCCGATCACCTGTACGCTACAGAGCCCTGACTTATTTTTTTCTTTAGGCTTCGGCGGTGGCTCTCTTTTTGGCTATTTGTCGCCGCTTGTACCATTCCGCTGCAGGCCCTTCCCCTCGATCAACGCCACTTTTCCTTGCCTCCGGTGACGTGAAAACCAAGTGTCCACCGCTCGGTCGGCACCCACTCTCATCTCCCCCCTCTTCGCCCCGACCCGTCGACTCCCGTCCAACGCGACTCACTTCCTTCCGTCCTTGTGTACGCATCGCACTACGCATCGCACCAAGCACCCCGAACCTCTCGCTCTCTTCCCCCTTTCCCCCGCCTCCTCCCTGACACTACCCTTTTCCCCATTTTTATTTTTCCTGCCTGCCCTTGCCTCGTTTCCATCATCCGCGCATGGCTCCGCGTCCTTAGCTAGTCTGTGTCTGCCCTGTCCACCATCGCCCGTCGTCTAGCGTCTGGCGCATGTCATTCCGCATTGCCCTAGACACCACGCCCTTTTCCCTTTGGCTGGCCACACTACTTTTTGCACGACACGACACGCTACGTCCCCGTCACTCGCACCGCGACGCTTTTCGTCATAGTGCACTTAGCATAGCATTCCACACCCTCAGCACTTGCTGCCTCTGTTCTCCCACTCTCTGACCCCATTCCTTTTTTATATCTCGCTCATATCTCTGTACATGTTGTAGGGCCGCAGTGCCACACCTTTCCGCACCGCACCGCACCACACCATCCCGCACCGTCCCCACTCTGCTTTACTGTCCCCCGCCGCTGCCAGTCAGCTAGCCCGCACCATACCGCGTACGAGCGCCACCGTCCGCAATGGCCGTCGCTGGTTCTTCGCGAGCTGGCGCTGCCTCTAGCCGACTGTCAAGCCTGACCACCCGGGACGGCCTGACAATATCCGTCAATGGTAAGTCGGCCAGCCCCGCACCGTGGCCTATGGTCCGCTGGCACTGGGAAACCATGACACGCAGCAAGCGCATCCCCAACCAACCAACCACCCACCCCTTCCACGCTGACATGGCCTGACTTGACGCGACCCCAAACCCGTCCGATCCTAGACTACGTCTACATTGCTTGGACGCACCCAGAGTGCAGTCACTTGCCGTATACCATTGCAAGGGTCATGGGCTTCGTCCCCGCGCGACCTGGATGGGACAAGGAGACTTCGACACGAGTGCCTTGCGCTGAACGCTACGACGTCAAGGTCAATCGCTTCGACCGGGCGGGTAAGCCAGACTTGCGGCTGCTGTTTGCCCTCACTACTACGGATATTGTCCCGCTGGGCAGCATCCGAGGCCTCTGTGAGGTGCGACATCGTGACCTCATCGACGACTTGAGCGACTGGAAGAAACGAGAGGACCACTTCTTCTACCACCAGCTCACCGAGTCCTTTGCCAAGCGCAAGCTCGACGTCGTCCCCACGTCCAAGGTCCAGAATGCGCCTCCCGAGGTCCTCGCCACCCTCCGTCAAAGCTACTCTTTTGTCCTCACCGAGAGCGAGAACGTCAAGGACCTCATGGCACCGCTGCGAGCCTGCAAGCTTTGTTCTGATTGGGCGCTAGGGTAGGTACCATGACTGAGTCTTCGTTGCCATCTCGATTCGTTGCCTGCCCGTCCCCTACCGCCACCATGCCCCCCATCCCGCCCCTCCTTCGCCAACAACCTCCCCTCTCCCGTCATGGTCCGTTCGTTAATGTATTAACGGGAGTTGCTTGGCTGCCCTCGCCACGACGCGCACTAAAAAGGTCCCGTCGCGTCCCGGTGGGAGCCGGCGAGGTGCGGCGGCGCCTTGTTCAGCATGGCATGGCATTTGTCGTGGGCCCTTTTTGTGCTCCCACGCGCTACTTACGCGCTACTACACGCACGCTACACGCACGCACACGCCGCACGCGCGCATACAGCCTCTTTGCACACCATTGCGACTCATATCCCTCTTGTTTCGGGCGGTGAAGCTCGCGTCACGACGTTGGCCACGATTCAGATAGCGCGTTTGCATGACAATCACCTCATTGACAACCCCACAACCTCTCTCTCTCTCCACCCACCTTACCCACTTGCTATCCTTTGCCCCTTGCCCATCTCCTCCTGCCCCGCCCCGCAAAATCACAGACCCGAGTCGGTACGATGCGACCATTGCAAAGAATGGTTCCACATGGCTTGCGTTTACCTCACCACCAAGCCCGGCAAATATCACGGCTACGCATGTGAAGCATGCAATCTGGCACGCGAGGCACACGTCGCAAAGGAACTCGGCTCCAATCTGCCCAAGCAAGGAAAGTCTTCTCTTCTCAACAACGGCAGTCAATCTCTTCTCAACAGCAGCCAATCCACTACCTCCCGTACCTCGTCGGCCGGCAGCGCAGATTCAGCACCTCCTGCCCCACCCCCACGCCTAGCCGTCGGCCGCGGTCGTCCAAGAGGTAGCACCACCGCTCGCAGGGCAAATCGGAACGACAGCTCCGCTTCAAACACCCCGCTAGGAACCCCAGTCCCGGAAAAGACGCGAGACGACATTCGAGGCACTCGCTGCACAAATGGCTGGCCCTATCGCTACTTTGGCCAATTCTCGCGTCCTCTGGACGTTCTCGATCCCGACGACCCCCCTTATCCTCGCAGTGCCGCCAGGTTAGGCCCTCGCTTCCAGGCCGAGGTCCCCACTTGGGATCAACAAAGGGAGGTGGGCCTCGGCGTTGCCTTGCAACCACGCAGCAGCGACACTACAGCCACAAATGGAGACAAGCATCCTCCTCTTACCAAACCGAGGCCTCGGGGTCGACCGAGAAAAGGCACCAACAAGCGGGATGAGCGAGGCCTCCTGGGGAACGTAGCTTCGGAAACGCCCGGGCCTTCTTCCTCTGCCGCGCCTACCCCACTCGGATCTCCTGATCTTGCACCGACGAC
This sequence comes from Quambalaria eucalypti, assembly GCA_004016185.1. NCBI lineage: Eukaryota > Fungi > Basidiomycota > Exobasidiomycetes > Microstromatales > Quambalariaceae > Quambalaria > Quambalaria eucalypti. The sequence goes on from RRYC01000098.1 coordinate 21,695, forward strand.
GTCTCCTTCCCCGAGACCCGAAGCTGGCATCGCGGCCGAGATACCAACCCTGGAAACCACATTGGCGCCTGTCAGAGAATTTGACCGAGGGACCGACGGCAGCGTCGAATGTCTCAGCAACCTCTGCCACATCGACTGGACTACGGATGTGGAAAAGAAGAAGAATGATCTGGCCAGGTACCTCAAGGTCTGTGCGATTCATTTCTCGCTGCCCGAATACCACCTGGGCTTCCTTGTCCGAGCGATTCAGGTCTACAGCCAGCCTGGCACCACCGCTGAGCGGGTAGCCAAGTTCTCGCACAGCACCGTTGAGCAGCTGGGCCTCTCTTGGTGGAGCCGCGATGACAAGGTCAAATTCGATGCCTGTCTGGCAGGAGATCGCCTCTTGGTCCTGCCCGAGGTCAAGAAGGCGCTCCCTGCCAAGGCATATCCGGATCTGGTACGCTACTATGCCGTTTGGAAGACGGAACGATGCAAAGACCGAAACGAGGAGTTCCGAGCTCGACATGGCCTCCCCAAGCGCGACATGTCCAATGTGTCCCTCAATCCAGCTACGATGCCAGCCTTGGAGTGGGATCGCGTACCTGGCTCGAGGGATCTGGCACGCGAGACTTCGCCTACTGGATCTGTGTACGACGATGACGACGTCAAGGCTACTCCCTCATTATCTTGCGCTTCTTGCGGGACCGCCGAAACCCCCGTGTGGTACAAGGGAGAACATGTCAACGTCTTTCTGTGCCGCCTGTGCGGGCTGTACTGGAGAAGATATGGCCACAGACCTTCCGCTACGGATCTGGCGGCGGCGGCCACACGCAAGCGCGTCCTACCTGCTTCCAACGAAGCACCAAAGGGGCTGGGTATCCGCCCGCCAACCAAGAAGATCAAGTTGACCAACCCTCGCTCGGCACGATCTACTCGTACAGCTACTGCAGCAGCCCCATCTCCAGCACCAGCACCGGCGACGACGTCTGCGGCAGCAGCGGCGGCGGCAGCGTCTGCCCCCGGAACACCACAGCCGACGCAGCGAAAGCGGCGAGGGAGGAATTCGCAGCCATCCTCTGAGACGACCCCAGGCATTGCAGCACCAGCACCTTCTGGGGCCGCACAGAGTTCCCTTGCCAGTACCGCACCCGCCCCGCCGGCGGCCGAAGCGCCAGCAAATGGAGATGCATCCCCACTGGTACTCACGAGGCCGCAACCGCTCAAGTGCGTCCAGTGCGAGCGGCTGGAACCCAAGGAAAAACTTCAGCAATGTTGGCAGTGCTCGCTGAGCGTGCATCAAGCTTGCTTTGGCCTGACAGACGACGAGGTCGCTCAAGAAGTGTGGCTCTGTCCACCGTGCATGAACCTGCGGGACCGCGAAGCCGTCCTGATACCTCGGTGCGTTCTATGCCCGCTTCCTTATTCGTCCACTTCCATCAATTCCGATCGCCAATCCCCGGAGCTCAATGGGGTGAATGGCGTAAGCGTAGAGCCTGGCGCTGACGCTGTCGCTGTTGCGGCCTCACCTCGTAGAACACGCGGCAGCAGCTCCTCCACCGGCCGACGCGGAAGGGGCATCAAGGAGACTAGCCACGAAGGCTCCATTGCGACGCCGCCTGCGCCGGCGAAGCCTCTTACGGCCATGGACGCCTACAAGCCTACGGAATGCTCCAACTGGGCGCATTTGATCTGCGCTGCCTGGATGCCTGGCGTCGCCTTTGGGGATGCAAAGACGATGACGCCCGTTGAAGGCGCTGGCACACTCAACCCCTTGCGCTACGAGCTGCAGTGTCGCGTCTGCAAAGACAAGGGCCGCAACGCGACTACCACGGAGCAGAGGGGATCCAGGAGCCCCGTCAAGCGCGAAACACCCGATGCCGATCAACGCGACGCCCTTTTCGCTGCCAACCAGCGTGGTGCTTGCATACAATGCTCTTACCCGGCCTGTCCCAGCAATTTCCACGTCTCGTGCGCATACGTAACACCCGGCTACTCACTGGGCTTTGCGGTGCGACCGGCAAGGTCGAGCGAGATCGGCGCGGGCGTGCCTACAGCGACGTTCAGGGGCGAGACGGGCCACTGGACGGCGCTGGCGTACTGTCCAGATCACGAGCTGGAGTTCCAGCAGCAGATGACGTACGGCGTGCATTACATCGATAGGATCACGCAGCGTACTGCCCTGCAGACGTACGTCGAGGCGTACAAGGGTGTCAAGGACGATGCGGGGCCTGTCCTCCGCCGCGCACGACGACTGGACAGGGCCAAGGCCGAGCGTGGCACGCTTGATCGTGTGGCCGCTGCTGCGTCAGCGGCGAATAGCGCTAGGAACAATCCCGCAGCGAATGGCAATGGCCAGCATGCGGGTAGTGCGCAGCCCACCGTCCCAGCTCAGCCCGACGCGCAGTCGCAGCCACAGCCGCAGCCGCAGCTTGCCTCGAGCTGCGTGCGGTGTCACGTCGACGTATCGACGTACTGGTACCTCGTCCCCGTGGGGACCAGAGTCAAGGTGCGCCCACGAGAGAACATGTTCAAGAAGTGGATGCAGAACCCCAAGCCTGGGTGGGATGACTCCTCGTCGGAGGGGTCCGAGGACGGCGAGGATGCAAGGATGGCGAATGGGAGCGGTAGTAGCAGTGCCGGCGTTGGAGAGACGGTTGTCACAGCGGGCGGGGAAGTATGCTGCAACTCGTGCAGAGGCAAAGTGTTTAAGAGGGTGAGGCAGAGCGAAGAGGGCGGGGCCTAGCTTGGCGGACGAGGACAAGGATAGAGGAGAAGGACAAAGGAGCGCCGACAAGAAGCGCGCAGGTGATTCCCACCCACCCTTTCCGCGAAGGACGTCTCTCTCGCAGTGCTCCCTTTGTTGGTAACGTTCAAACCCCCGTGCTCCCTCTTGTCCGTGTTCGCATCCGAGAGCGCACGAGTAATCTTCTATGTAGGACCCGACCTGACCTGACCTGACCTGACCTGACCTGACTTGACCTCTTAATAACAAACTTCGTTTTTCGGTACCTCGCAGACACCTCCCCGCGTCCCTTGGTACTTTCGGTTCCGAAGGGCTGACGCTGAGAAGAGCCATTCCTGTTCGGCCGGTAATTGCCGATACCGCCAAAGTGCAACCATCTACCATGATGATAATGCGCATGGTAGATCTCGTGTGGTATGATATGGATAGGCAAGCAATTAGGTATATGCAGGTGTATAGATGAGTAATGTACAGATGCGATGCGCACTCCATTCCTACCGCTTCCCCTTTGGCTCCCCACGCCCACGTCCACGCCCACCCTGACCTCGACCTTGGCCCTCGTGGTCGTCGTCCTCCTCCTCATCAAGCAACGCAACACTCGCCACACGTCCAGCGAGCAAACTTGTATCACGGAAGAAGCGTTCCTGCGCTTGCGCTTGTGCCTGTTTTGCGTGGGAGGCAGCTGCTACGCGACTTTGCTGGGACTGCGCGGAATCAGACGTCGAGGTCGAGGTCGAGTGGGTGTCGACTTGCACATCCTGGACATAGCCATTGGCATGAGCATTGGCGCTGACCTGGCGGTCAGGTACGTGTGCGTGTGCGTGAAACCCGAGAAAGTGCCGGACTTGATGTTCGAGTGCGCGATCTTCCTCGCGCTGCGAGGACGGCGTTGTTGCAGACGAGTACGTCGTACTCTCTGATACAGGCTCAGATGCCGACGCCGACGCGGAGGAAACCATCTGCGCGAGCATACTGCGCCACCACCCTCCGCTGCCTGCGCCTACAACAGAGGCACAGGGCGTGGCAGCACCACTACGTTGTCGTACGCGCGAGTCGCCCAAGCCCCAATCCAAGTCCAAGTCCAAGTCCGGGGGCAGCGCGGGACTGCTATGCAGATCTGTCCATATCTTGTGCGGGCTTTCGCGCACGCCTATAGAGCTCGCCATACTATCAGTGCGAGCATGCCCCGCCCTCTGCACAACGGGCGAGGCTGCACACTCGCTCCAGTAGTCGCCAGAGTTGACGCTGTAAGAGTCGTCTGCTTCCAGTGGGGGCGGGGGCGGCGTGCGTGTGCCTTGCTCAATGGCGGAGGAAGAAGAAGCCGCCGGAGAAGTAGGCGTGGGATCGCGGGATGTGCGTACGCCATCGGCGTCGAGATGATGGTGGTGATGATGGAGATGGTTCCGTTGAGGCGGATGGAGCTGCAGCCCGAGACCGAGGTCGTCGCTTTGGCTGCGGTTGTGGCTCGCACTCCCGCCGCCGCCGCCGTCGTTGTCGTCTCCGTCGGGTCCAATCTCCGAGTGAGACTCAGCAGTAGGTGACCACGCGTCGGCAAACTCCAGTGCGGATATCTCGTCGAGTGCGTCTGGCGCCGCAGACTGCGGGCTCGTGCCACTCTCGCCGTCCTCGCCGCCCTCGCCGGTATCAGCATCGGCCCGCACACACCACCCATTGCGCTTTGCATGCCCCACGACTCTCCTCCACGCCTCGCAGCCCTCTGCGAGCGTCTGTGCATTGCCGACGATGACGAGGGCCTCTCTCGCGCGCGTCAAGGCAACATTCAGGCGCTTCCTCTCATTCACCAAGCCTTGCCCTGCCGCGGCGTCACGGGGGAGGAAGCGCGCGCGGGAACGCACGGGAGAGAGGATGACCACCGGGGATTCCTGCCCTTGGTAGGCTTCTACGGGGCCGACGGATACGGCAGAGAGGTTGTTGCGGCGGAGGAGGAGGCGGAGGCGCCAGACTTGTTCCCGAAAGGGGCTGATGACGGCAATGTCGCTGGCGGGGAGGGAGAGGCCACCGTGTACGAGTGCCTGGCAGATGCGTACGACTTGGTTTGCCTCGGCGTCGTTGCACCAGCTTACGCCCTCGTCTACCCACTCTTCGTCTGCGCGGACGTCGAGGAACAAGAGGGGCGTGCCGCGTAGGAGCGGAGGTGGCGCGGGCGTGGCGTGGGTGGCGTGGGTGGCGTGGGTGGCGTGGTGCTGTTGCTGCTCGCGCACGAGGAAATCTAGCACACGCAACGAGCGATACGTGGGGACCGAGGCAGGCACGAGCGAGTCGGCATAAAAGAGCGTCGAAGGGAGGTGGAGAAGTGCGGGGTGGCGCGCGCGGTAGTTGCGTATGAGATGGCCGCAGTGGGGTGTGGCTGACGATGATGCGTGTGCAGTCGCACGACGCCCACCCGAAAGGACAATGGCCCTGCCCGCCCGCTTGAGTGCAGCGAGATCCGCGGCGTAGACGGGCAGACGGGCGAGGCGCTCGAGAAGAGAGACGTCCAGGCCCTTGTTGCGGCATTCAGGATTGCGCACCGTGGGGCCCAGCTGGGCGGGGTCGCCCACGAGGATGATGCTGGGAGAGGGTGTCTGCGCTCTACGGTGGGGCAAGACGCAGGCGAGGGCGGGAGCGAGGTCTGGCTCGGTACCTTGTGCGGCTTCATCGACGACGAGGTGCGTCCAGTGGTTGTGTACGGCGGTATGACCACCGGCTCGCCCCGCCAACAGACTGGGCAGGAACATTCTCTGCAAGGCGGCGACGTCGGTATTGGCAGCGACTTGGCAGTCGAGGAGCATGGCGACGTCGTGTGCGGCCGCGACGACGACGCGTGTGCGCATCAGCCTCTTCCACGGTGGGAGGGCAAAGCGTGCGGGACTGCCGTCTTGATGATCATCCTCGTCTTGAATGTAGGTATAGGGACCCAGTGCTTGCGGCACCTCGGCGAATGTCCGCGTGGGATCATTCAGTCGGAACATTTGGCCCGGGTTGAGGTGGCGCGCAAGACGCAATGCCAAGACGTCGGATGCGGCATTGGAAGGGGCGACGACGAGGATGCGGTGCTCGTCGCTGCTGTGGACGAGGTGCAGCACGGCCTCGACGGACGTCTTGGTCTTGCCCGTGCCTGGTGGACCAGAGAGGAGAAAGGGAATGGCGTGGTGTCGAGTGGCAATGGCCGTGACTGCGGCGCGCTGTTCAGGGTTCAAGTCGGGATCGAACCAGTGCGTGATTGGCTGCGGCGGCGGCGGCGGCGGCGGCAGCAAAGAGGGGTATGGCTGCTGACCAACATCATGACTAGTAGGAAAGAGCCACCTCCTAAGCACCTGTGGGTACGCACCCTTGTCACCTTCCTCGCCGGCCATTCGACGGGCAATGGTGCGCACCGCAGCAGCAGCATCCTGCACGGCCCTGGCATCATAGACGAATACGACGTTGAACTTGACTGCCTCTACACTGGGAAACGACGTCTGCAACCACTGCTGTAGCTGTGGACAGGAAACGACGACGTCACCCTGAACTGCGCGTACGGCGGTGACGCGACATTCAAAGACGAGGTGGAGCCAGCGGTCCGTTGGGGGCGGGTCGGTGGTCGTGGTGGTGGTGGCGGTGGTGGCGGTGGTGGCGGTGGTGGCGGTGGTCGTGGTTGTCGTGGCCAATGGACGCAGATGCACAACGTCACCTGCAAAGAGGCGGGGTCTCTCTTCGCGGATACCTGGCAGGGGCAGGCTGTACAGGCCATCGGTGTCCCACTTGGTCGCACCTGGCGAATAGGGGCGTATACTCTGTGCGTAGACGGCGTGCGAGGCGAGTTGGTCTTGCCTGAAGCGGGATTCGGCATCGATGAGGGGCAGAAAGTGTTGCGCGTACGTGGTGGGGTCAAGGGTGTCGCGTTGGTGGCCCTGCCCCTGCTGCCCCTGCTGCTGCTGCTGCTTGGATTGCGCCGTCCGACCGGGAAGGTGTGTAGGGTCGAATGATACGTCTGCATCGTCGATGGAAAAGTCGCCAGCATCGTCGTCACCGGCATCGTCTTCGTCGTCCCGGCCTACTGCGGCCATTTCCTCTAGTGTCCAATTGATGCTACTGCCGCGCTCAGGCAGCCAAGCACTAGCAGCCTTCTCCAAGCGGCGAGGACGTGCGAGTGGGCGTGCGAATGGTCCACTTTCGCTGCCGCTCGACGTGCCGTCATCGCCGTCATCGCCGTCATCACCGTCGTCGTCATCATCGTCGCTGCTGCTGGTGGTGTCGCTACTGTCATCACCATCATCCCGACTGCCACTCTTCTTGGCCATCCTGGCCTGCCAATGCGACTTGGGCCATACCGTCTGAGCATACTCTTCATAGTCCAATCGCTTCGTCTGGCCCTGGCACGCGTGCGAAGCGTCTTTGCCCTTGCCCTTGCCATGTCCACGATGCGGCACGAGGGTAGAATTGTCATCCTCATTCACCGCCTTGAGCCAGAGTGGTACATATACTTCTGCGTACCTGTCCAGCGGTGATTCGAGTGTCGTCGACGTCGATGTGGACCCGTCCACTGAAGTATCACCGGCGGGATTGGAATTGTTGGACGCTGCAGCTGGTGGCGTTGGTTTGACCACCGACACGCTTTCGCCGCCGCCGCCGCCGCCGCTCCGCCCGATGCGCACAGGCGGGGAAAGTGGCGCAGGTGCCCACTTCATTGGGTCCAAGTCGTCGAGGCGTGCTGGTGCCTGTCCTTGCCCTAGATGATCTGCGGCGGAGGCCACCCCATGGACTGCATGGGGAAAGACGTAGTGATGTGGCTCGCCAGGAGGTGGTGGACCCGGTGGCCAGGAAGCCATGGGTGAGTGTGGAATGGGCGTCGTGGGGGGTAACCAGTGGTGTGGATGAGGGTGTGGATGAGGGGGAGGGGGAGGGGGAGGGTGCGGGCGGGAGCGAGTGGCGGGCCAGGAGGGCTGTGGGTGCGGTGGTTGCCACCCCTCCGAATGGTCCCGCCGATGCTGATGCTGCTGCCAAGGTGACTCTTGCTGCTGCGGCCGTGTCCTGCGAGATTGTCCTCTATGACTATGACTATGACTCTTCTTGTGCGTCGTCGTCGTGGGGCTTCCCATGGATGACCCGCCCTCCTCTCCGTGCTGCTGATGCGGTGATGACCGCAATGAGCCGGCAGGAGCAGCGGGCGTGGTCCTAGCCGTCGTCGTGGTCGAGCGCAAAGGAGAAGGTGTGCGCGTGCGCGCCGTTGTACTCGACGTCGTCGGTGCTGGGCTGCTCATACTATGTGGACGTTCGTCGTCGTCGTCGTCGAGTCGAGTCAATGCGATGCGAGGGAGGTAGCAAGATGTAGGCAGTGCAGAGTGAGGCAGACGATGGTGGGTTATAGGACAACGACGAGGGAATTGGGATATTGGAAGAGGAATGTATGCTGTGCTATCCTCTGTCCCTTGTTGTCACAGCGCGGCGTGGGAGCAAAAGCAGCGTCGCAGTTCCGTGGGGAGGTGGGCGGGCGTCAAGGCGTAGAAAGGTGTCGTGTCGTGTTGGGTCAGACTTCAATGATTTGAGATGGGATGATGAGGGTCAGAATAGAGAGGAAAGAGGTAACAAGACAAGGACAAGACCCTCCTCTCCTCTCCTCTCCTCCCCCCCGCGCCACGCCCACGCGCACGACGCAGCAAAAAAAGTAAAAGCAGCGGCAAGAACAGCAAGCACAGCAAGCAAGCAACGGCACCTCCCGACCAACCTACCTCTGCTTCATAGCGAATCGCAACATCAATCACCTCGCAATCACCGCCCTATCCCAATCCCAATCCCAATCCCAATCCCAATCCCAATCTTCATCGCCTCCAACATAAGTACCTTACGCGCCCGCAAAGCAACGCCGCCCTGACGCCCCCAATCCAATTCCAATCCCAATCCCAATCCCAATCAATCGGCCGTCTTTCGGCCCGCCCCGTGGCGCGGCGCGTGGGCAACGAACGGCGTCGATGCGGGTTGCGGTGCGGTGGGGCAATCCATTCTCTAGGGCAAGCTCATCAGTCAATTAGTCAGCCAGTCAGTCAATGATCCAGTCGAGTGGTAGGCAATAATGACTAAAGCAACAATGTCCCCTGTAGCGGTAGCGGAGTTGGACTTGCCTTGCCTTGCCTGGCTGGCTGGCTGGCTAGCTGGCCACCTCGCTGACTCACTCACTCGCTGTGCAGGCGCGACCTGACTGAGTCCAACACAACAACACTCGCGCGCATGACGTAAGCAAGCAAGCAAGCACCGCACGCACGCACGCACGCACGCACGCACGCACGCACGCACGCACCTAGGCACACGGCCTCATACAATTTAAGTCTCGATACTTCCATGGTATGGTATTTACACTACCTCTACCCCCATCGCGTCGGCCTCACAGCCCTCCCACACCAAGCGGGTCAAACGCCGCCGCCGTCGCTGCGGGGGGAGCAGGCGTCGAATCAGTCTGCTCCCTGCGTCCCGCCTCTGTCTCAGTTTCAGCACCTTGCTCGGCATCCCCGCTCTGCCGCACGCTTACACCCTCTCTGAAGCGTGCCTCTAGCCCAGTCGCGTCTGCAACTGCACCCGCATTGGCGCTCCCATTCGTACTCGTGCGCGAACGCGCATACGACTGATCCCCTTCGCTTTCTAGCGTATTGGCTAGGCCATTGACGTGCGGGTGCGCGCGCGTCCTCGACGATGGACGAGGTGACGACGACGACGGCGAAGGCGAAGATGGATTGACTGTGGCGTGGGTTGGAGCAGCCACTCTCCAAGGGTTCGCCGCCGTCGTCGTCGTCGCAGTCGGCCTCTGCGTCTGAGCTTGCGTCTGCGCCCAGGGATTGTCGCTGCCGGCGTCGTACCCAGCATCGTATCCACCACCACTGCCGCCACCGCCACCTCCAACGCCCCCAGAGACAGCCTCCTGAATACGGTCCCACCCACCAATGGCCCACGACTTGAACCTCGCCGCTGCGTCCGTGCCCGGCTGTGTTTGCGCGGGAGGCGACGCCCAAGGTTCCGTCGTCGTCGTCGTCGTGGACTGCGAGCGAGGGAGTGTAGAGGCCGCGGCCAGTTGCGACGACGGCGGCGATGCAGTAGCCGAGGGCACTCGCCGCACTGCTGGTGGCTTTGTCCGTGCTTGGTAGCCCAGCTTGAGCTTCGACGTGTCAATGTCGCCGTGGCCGCTCTGCAGTTGCGAGGCGGTCATGAGGTCCACGGCGCCCTTGTTGCTGCTGCTACTCGAGCTGCTCACGCTGCGCACCGAGCCAGAGAATGCGCCCGCGCCTGTGCCGGTGCCTGCAGACTGCGCCTGCTGCTGCTGCTGCTGCTGCTGCTCTAGTTGCTGCTGGATCTGCCGCCTCCGCTCCTCCTCGGCCTCTCGGCGCTCCCTCTCCCGCTGTTCGCGCTCCCGCAGCCGCTCCTCGTCCCACCGCTGCTTCTCCGCCTTGCGCCGCTTCCTCTCCGACTCCTCAAAGTCCAGTGCGCGATTCGCCTCTTCTACGCGCTCCCCAAACAGACCCGCCCACCACCGCACGTCCGCGGGCTTGACGAGCAGCACACCCATGTCTGCGTCGGCGCGCTTCGACTTGGCGTCGTCCAGGGTAGGGTCGTAGCGCGTGTTCGCAAAGCGCGCAGTATGCTCCTCCGACAAGAGGTAGTTCCATACCGACTGCGTACTCTGTACAATGGGCGGACGCGAATTGGCTTCGAGTGGCAGCTTACGTTCGCGCTCCGAGTTGGCGAGAAACGTGCCAAAGCGACACTCGTGCAGCTCACGGTGCAGCGTCACCAGCCACTCTTCGTTGAACTCGAAGCGGGCAGGGAATTGCCGCATCATCTGCCACACGGCGTCGAGGAATTGCGTGAACACGGGGCTCATCTCCTTGAGGTGCGCCCCGCCGCCGCTGCCGCCACCACCACCTCCCCCGCCAAAGTTTGTGGTGAGCTGCTTGGTAAAGCCCCAAAAGGCATTGGCGGCAGCTTGAGCGCCCGATGACTCGCCTGCAGCCGCAGACGACGCCGCCGCCACTTCGTCGCTCTCCTCTTCGTCGGAGCTCTCGCCGTGTCCTGCCGCAGTGACGTAGTGCTTCTCTGAGCCGCCGTGGCCACATCGGTCTGCAAAGCGGTGCCCGAACGAGAGCCAGTCCTTTTCGACCAGCACGGCGAACCCTCGCTTCGTCCGGAAATATGGATCGAGACAGATTTCGGCCAGCGAGGCCAGCTGCGAGGTGCGGTCCCAGCCATCGGAGCAGTGAACCATGACGTGCGATGAGGCAATGTGGATGTTGCGTGTGATGACGGCGGTGCCTTCGAGTAGCGTGGCAATGTGCCGCAGCCAGTTGGAACGTTTCAGCGCGGCAATGTCCAGTGGGTGCCGTACGGGTGGTGCGGCTCCAGAGGACGCCGAAGCGTCGTCGACCGAAGCGGGCGCCTCGGCAGTAGTATCGCCCTCGACGACACCGACTTCCATGCCAAACGTCGTAGGCTCATCGGCTGCCCTCAGCGCTTCGACGACGCGATTGATCGAGTCACGCATGACGTGGATATTCTCGATGCCCATGTAGGCCTTGCGGCATCCCTTGTAGTGGTCCATGTTCTCTGTGCCTCCCCCACGCGCATACGTGGCTACGGCATTCGTTGTAGGGCGAGCATCGACGATGATATTCGTCGTAGTAGCGCCATAGACGGCACCCAAGTCACTCGATGCCGCTGCCGAGGCAGGATCGGCATAGTGGTGCGAAGAGAAGATGGCTTCGACGACTTTTTCGTCTTGCACGCTGCGTGTCTGCTTGAGGCCGGGAAGTGGTTGTGCACAGCGTGTGATGCTGCCATTGTTGGCCCAGTGGAGGTACGTCAGGGCAGGGATGCGGCCCTTGCTGCGGTACTTGGCGGCGTGTTGGAGGGTCGTATCGCTGATGCGGGTGGGGGCGACGAGGAGGGCGGGGTAGGTGGGGCAGAACTGACGGGCAGAGAGGGGGTGTGGTGAGGTGTCAGCATTACTTCAATATCCTTCATTCCTGATGACTGGCCTGGTACACACCTCATACTGGGCATTGAGGTCGGTGAATCTCCACGCCTTTGTACGTGTTCCCACACCTTGCCTCGTGAACTCTGCCTTGAAGTCATACACCGACCATCCTTCACTGAACGAAAAGGGCGGCTGCGGAGTGTAATAAAAGGCATACACCTGCTCGATCGTGGGAATCACCGCGAGGGACCGCAGCGTCTCAAACACTTCCGTGGCCTTGGCTTCGCTCTCGAAGCCCAGGGAGGCAGCATCAAAGGTGCGGAAGCGTAATTGGAGCGGGTAGATGCGGCGTGGTGGCAGCGATTGAGGAGGTGCAGAGGAAGACGAGGGCGAAGAGGATGAGGAGGATGATGATGATGACGACGGCGCCACTGGCAGAACACGCCGCTGGGAGAGGGGCAACAGCGATGGTTGGCGCGTGACGAGGGAGAGGAGTGCATAAGGGATCCAGTCTTCTCCTTGAGCCGCCTGATCATACCGCTTGAAGATGAGGTGATGCTGTGTCAGATGGAGACTGCCGCGATGGCATTCGGAGCCACGCTGTAGCAGCACCGACTCGACCTGGGAGGGTGTAGGCGACGGCATAATTAGCACGTCGTTCAGCAACACCACACATTCACTTTGCACCCATCCTCACCTTGGACACTCTGATCTTGTCCATCCTAATCTTGGCGTGTATCCGTCCTTCTCTCTTCGTTGCAATTCAAGCGACTCGGCACAATGGGTGGATGTATGCCGTCCGAATGATGTGAGGCGATGCAGAAATGGGGTGTTGGAGGTATTGGCAGCTTCAATGCCTGCGCAGTCGAGTGGATCTAGTTGCTCTGTTGCTGGTTGGCTGACTGGCTGATTGACGGGACCGTGACAATGACAATCTATGCTGGCTGCTCTTGCTCTCTTATTACGACGCGTTGAGCGCCGTCGACTTGACTTGCGAGTTGAGCGGGAACAAGGCGGCGTCTGGGAGAAGATACTGCAAAGTCAACACAGGGAATACTTGTATTGTAATCCTTTCGCATTGGATCGCAGAAGAAGCCCTTCCACATCATCGACGCCGCATTGACCCTCCCCCACCATATCCCTTGCTTGGTATCCCCCTAATCGTAAAGTGACGTCGCCCGCATCGTTCGCATCCCCGCCTCCACGCCGCGCGCGACTCACAGTCACTGCCGGGACGGAAGGTCGTTGTACTTACGCGCATGGGCTCAGCATGACTTGCTGGAATATCCTGGAATCCAACATTCGTCACTCCATTCTGCTCAGTATCTAATGGTTGGGATCCGTTGAAAGAGAGAAGAGGTGTCCAAGATGAAGGAGACATTATTCTGCCACATATAACCGAATCTCTACCATACGCCAACCCATACCCGCCTCGAGGTGGACCTCCACGAGTCCTTTTTAGCATCTATCCAGAGGCAGAATAGAGCCACATCCGGCACCTCGCCCTTTCCTCAACAGGTCCCTACACCCGCCAGCCTCTCGTTCCCGCTCTCGGCATTTGCAACTTGCCTTGTGACCAGCGATGAGTCCGCACCAAATGATTGCCTGAGCCCTCTTCTTGGTCTCGGCGTCGATGAGGCATCATCGTCAGCCGTGGAGGCGCACCGTTGCGATGTGCCGTTCGAAGTCGGAGTCGCGAGGAAACACAGGCACGGGGGCTGCGCTCCCTTTCAGGTACACACTGCACCTACCGTATTCGGACCCTTCCATCCATGTACTTTCAAACCCTAACCAATCATCGTCGAGGGTGGAAAGACACGAACTCTCATGTACCTCTGCACTCCTACCAGCCCAGGGCGGCAGTCCCACGGCCTCTTCGTCAGATACTTCCAGGCTGGAGCAGTCGCCCCAGAATTGGCAGTCCGAAAGCTCTGCAACAGTGGCAAAGGGCCGCTCAACCTGAGTACCACCGTCGAGTTGCTCCGCTCTATGCCCAAAGAGCTCAAGGCTGCGACTGCTAGCGAAGGTAACGCAGACATTGCTCGATCGGGGCTCCTTGGGTGCAAGAGCTCGAAGTCGCAGCGAATATTGCTGCTCCTCAGCCTCGGTTGCTCCAAACAATCCCTCCGGACCTTCGTCGACGTAGTATCCAAACATTCTTCGCCACGGCTCAATGTCGTCGTCCGACTGCGCCCAAGAAAACTTGTCCTGCGTTGGACGCGTTTGCGCACAGACATAAGCATAATCCATCAGCTTTGTGAGCGGCTCTCCGATGTCAAGATAGACTGGCCACGTCCGCGTCGAAATGGGCTCCAACATCGAAGAATGCTCGGCGGTTGCTGCGGTGCTCGTATCCAAAGGCAGACGCAGGGCGATGATGCGCGAAAAAGACGGCCTTGGGCAGTAAGGCCGGCTGTATGCCTTGTCCCGGTTGTGGTCGTCCGCCAGCGTGGCAAGGGCGGCATGTTCGACCTTGAAAGCCAGTATCAACGAGTCGATGTGACGCCGAAATGATGCCAGCTCGTACTGGTGATGTGGTCCGGTACAGCCAACACACACTGCTCCGCATATTCCGTGAGAACACTTGCAAAGCAGCTTATACGCGCCCTCAGAAGCGCTTGCATTTGTTGCAGATGGAAGCCAAGACCGTCCGGCCAAGTTAGGAAGCTTGATGACCACGTTCTGATTGAAGATATCCTCTCCGCCGCAGGCTGCCCACAGCTCGCTCTTGATCGCATCGATCGTAGCGAGACCGGCGCGATAAAGGCAGTCAGGACGCAGCGAAAGCTCGTACTCGGTGAGGCCCTGGCTGTCCGCATCTACCGTCATTGCGGAAGCGATCGTCTCGGTGGCTGTGGCCGCTTTGCTTGCCTCAGTGACAACCAGTAGTTGCGCCTTGACGACCACCGCAAAGCGGTCGATCTTCGGAGAACCCGCAGCTGCGGCGAGGAGATACGGCCTGCTCTGTCCCGACAGACAGGATACGTCGCCGAATGCAACGAGCCAATCAGCTCCGTCCTGTTTGCAGGCATCTGTGCCGAGTACATGCGTCGAGCGAACCCGATGTAGGCAGCCGGTGATGAATGCAGGATCTGAGAACAAGAGGTCCATCGAGCTGCCAGCCGAGGATGACTGGTTGATCTCTGCTCGTGCGGTTTCCTCTGCCCCAGCGGCCAAGGCGCTGCTTGTCCCCTGTGACTGGCATGGACACCCGCCGTTTCTCAAGAGGAACTGGCGCTTAGCCTCTCTGAGCCGGACATCATCCAACTCTTTGGGGCGAGCTCTGACCCGACCTGCAGCATACAAAGCAAGTGATGCCAGACAAGTTGATGGGTTGGCCCGCCGAGCAAGCCCTGTAGCATGAGATCCAGAGTCTCCAGGGTGCATACAGAGAGGCTTCCAGACGGCCAGTCGCAAGTCGAGGACGACCTTCGTTGCATCGCAAGCTTCCTGCCCACCGCCGCTCCTCGTGGAGCGGCTCGAGAGGAGCTGTCTTAGTCGGAGCGAGTCGTGCTCGAAATCTCTCTCCACTACGACTATGTCGCAGCCGTTGTAGAGGACACCGAGTGGAGCATTGCAGGCGCGCATACGAATTCCAATGCGTTGTAGCGCAACGTTTGCGCCTCGGCAGGAGGTCTCTGCCAGGAGCCAAGCCGTAGGAGGAATTCAGGACTGACTTCGCCAGACGGGGTATCCATCAAGTCGAGTTGTGGGTGTGTCAGCCAAGGCACGACGTCGATAACCATGGCTGCCCGCTTCGATGGTGCCTCGCCCTTGCGCTGCTGTGCTGCGGTCTGGAGGAGCGTCGCAGTGACCAATAGGCTCCCTGGGCTGTCGCCGTCGGTGACCTCCAACCGATCCTCTGGGGGAAGGAGATTGAGGATCGCTCTGAACGTGTTAAAGAGTGTTTTCTTCAAATGCTGGCACAAATCGTCTGTTGGATCTTGAACGGCATTTGGCGGACTGGCAGCGCGCCAGGACGTCTTTACTCGACCAAAGTCCGGGTGGCTCTCCAATGTTTGGCGCAATTTCTTGTCGAGGCCATCGATGCTTTTAGCGACTACCTTGACGCCAGCGAGGACAGACTTTGCCGGGGCGTACGGGACAGCGAGCTCATTATTGCCAGTCTTACGGCCAAAGAGGGGGGTGTGAGCTGGGCCATGCTCGACATCGAGCTCCTCATCGTCGGTCCTACGGCCAGGGAGGACAGATTCCATCGAGGCGACTCCGGCGCGGGACTCCTCATCTTTGGTCTTGCGTCCAGGAAAGGCATGGTACATGGGCGCATCCAGAACGAAGAGCTTGTCCAAGGAGTCTTTGTTCAAGGTGAGCGTGTACGTCGCCCCGGGTCCTTCTTCGTCCGCTTCGACGGTGAAGGGCGCATCTCCCCAATGATGATAGCCTTCTTGCGATTCGTCGTCGTCGACCATGTCTTCGTCGTCAAACACCTCGAGATAGTCGTCCATCGCCCATCCGAGGATGCTACCACCATGGTGAGAGTGGTGTTCAGAGACTACGCTGTCGTCGGACAAGATCAAAGCGTGCGAATCGAAATCGCCGTCGAGGAGTTCGGCAAGCTCAGAGTCGTGATCCGAGTCGAGCTCCATGTCGTGATCATGGCCGTGCATTGAGCCCAAGTTGTAGTCATAACCGCCGTACATAGCGTTGATGCTCGTGCAGCGCGGCCGCTCTCGTAATGGCGGTGAAGAGTCCGTGCCAAGGTGACTATATGCGCCTAGGTTGGGGACAAATCAGCTGAAGTGTGCAATGAGGACTCGCTCTGTGAGGCTGCTGTTATTGCAAGCTTTGGCGTACCCGAGTGCCAGGGCACCAGCTGATGGTGTCGGCAGGTAATGGGCCGAGTGGTACGGAAGGAAGGGGTGAGAGTCGCGCTTGCCGGCCAAAATAAGCGAAGAAAAGAAGACACGCGTCATTGGCGGGCGTCTAATCGGTGCGTAGGTATCTTTGCTCGCTCTCAATGCTCTCAAGGGAAACGAAGCGAACCCACGGAAAGGTCACGACTGTCATTGGCTATGTCTACTTGTCCAGAGAGTCTCAAAACGATGAAGGTACAGGTGTGCGGGCCAACCGAGCGTCGTCTTGCACCGCGGGCGCTGTGGGTACGAGGTCGCTCGAAGGACGCAACTTTTCCCCTTTTCCAACTCCATGAAACGTACTAGGGCCGAAACCTCCTGAGCGCACCTTCCTTCCTCGACAACAGTCCATCACCAGAAATCATCATCTTCCCTGCGGTTCTCCACCGTAGCAATGTGTGCATCGGACTCCATACTCGACGCCCACACCGGTGCTGCACTGGCGCTTGGGGCGCGGTACCTCGGATAAGCCTCGAAGATCCATTTCGCCTCGCACATGCTCCACTCCTTCCGCACCTCTCGATCGACAGGACTGCGGCCCAACTTCGGACATCGCCATCCCCGCTTGCGGAAGAGGTGACCGTCTTTGTATAGTGGCAGTCCATCCATCTTGTATGCTACCTCTGGCCCTTTGTCTCCTTTTGCATCGAGGTATGCACAGACACCCAAGAAGCGGCAATCGGACAGGTCCAGCGTGATGATGGGGGTGGGCTCAGTGTCATCCTGTGACGTGACCGAGAAGCTTGCGAATAGATCGAGACTCTCTTTGGTTGGGTAGCGCAGAAACACGCTGTCAGGAGTGAGCTCTTTGGGCTCCAACCCTCGCTGGTGCAGAATGTCGAGCAATTGCTCGATCTCAGCGATCCCATAAAGGACGTTGCTTCTTCTGCGCCCGTCATCTCGCTTCTCCCACGAACGAAGATAGTACGAAAAGATTTCTTGGCAGGCTTCCAGCCGGTCCTGTGACCAAGACAGCTTTTCCGCCGTAGGATGCGAAGCCTCGCGTGCTTCCGCGTAGCGCAGCAAATCCGAGAGGGGAAGTCCCGCCGCAAGATGGACTGGCCAGGCTTCCTCCAAGATGGAATCTAGTGGTGGACAAATATCGACCAAGGCGGCCAACTCTCTGGCACGCCAGGCGCAACGTACCAGACAGATCGCCGTGAAGCTCGGTCGCCGTACGTCTTGCAACGAGCCAAATTGACTGGTTTCCCAGGCGCTCGCAAGGCTGGCCTGCGCAGCATGTTCGACTTGAAAGTCCAGAATCAGGGAATCAACGTGCCTGTCGGCTGCCTCCAGCTCGTACTCATGGTGTCCATCTCCACACCTAGAACAGATAGCATCGCAGAGGCCGAGATGGCATCGGCAAAGCAACGGATCGCTGCGAGCTGGTGCCAACGCTGCGGGATGTGAGACCCAAGACAGGGCCTGCAGGTTCGGGAGCTTGATCATAACGTTTTGGCAAATGAGGCTTTCCCTTCCGTAGATTGCGATAAGAGACTCCAGGATCGCGTCAACCGCACGATCGGTAGTGCAGTAGAGGTGGCCTAAGTGTATTGGAAGTCCCGTGTCATTATTGAAGCTGGTGCCCGTGTCCTTGGTGTCCGGCTCCGTCATGATTGCCGATGAGATCGCCTCGTGAGCCGCTGCGATGCTAGCAAATCCCATGAAGACAAAGAGTGACGCTGGGTACGCCACGGCAAAGCGGCACAGTAGCCCATTAGTTCTTGAAGCGACGAGAAGTGAGAGTTTACCTTCTGTTTCACCGCAAGCGACCCAATCTATGGAGAACAGCTGTTCCGCTTCCGGGTTGCAGGCAGTCGCTTCAGGTTCCTCCGGTATTGCATCGTCGTCGCGGCTCGCAGGCCTGGGACAGACTCTCTGCAGCAATTGCACTGGAAAGAAAGGTGTTGGTGAAGTCGGGGTCGCGGTTTCTCCGGCCCTGAGAGCTGTTAAAGGCTCTTCTTGATGGTCCTGAAGCGCCTCGACGGCAGGAACGCGGCGTGACGCACCAGGCTGGCAAGGGCACCTGCCATGCCTGACGAGGAAGTCGCGTATAACCTTGTCACGCTTCGCATCGTCCAATGCCTTGGGCCGTGCTCGAACTTGTTCCAAGGCGTAGTAGGCAATTGCCGCCAAAGAAGCAGCTGGGTTGGCGTGCTCCACAGCGCCCCATCGGTGCATGTCAGAATCCACAGGGTGGCAATAGCGGGGCCGCCAGACCGCCAAGCTCAGGTCCAGTGAGACGTCGCTTCCGTCGGGATTGTCTGGCGTTTGAAGACTCCTGGTCTTGGGCGGTGCGTCGAGCTGTTTCAATCGCATGAGATCATGGCAAAATCGCGTTCGACTACGACGAGATCACAGCCATTGTAGAGGACGCCGAGCGGAGCATTGGTGGCACGCATACGGAGTGCAAGGCGCTGCATGGCGGTGTGATTCGCCTCGGCGGACAGTCGGTCCTCGTGCTTGAGTCGTAGGAGGGATTCAGGATCGAGTGGGGTAGCTGCAGCTTTCATGTACTTCTTCTGCGGATCGGGCAGCCATGGCACAAGGTCAATGACCATGACGACTCGTGTCTTCCCCGCTGCACCCCTCTGCTTCGATCCCGCGACTGTAGATAGGACCGAGAGACTGGCAGGGCCATCGCCGTCGACGATCGAGAGCTTCTTCTCAGGGGGGAGTAGATGGAGAGTAGCGCCGACACTGCTGAACACCGTCTTCTTCAAGTGATTGCACAAGTCCTCGGCGGTATGCCATTCCGCAGGTGTGTTGGGGGGGCCAGTCGAGCTCCAGGAGGCCTTGGCCGAGCCAAATTCGGGATTGCGCTTGAGAGCCTCTCGCAAGGCTGCGTTCAGCTCACTTTTGCTCTTTTTGATGATCTTGACATTTGCGCAATAGCAGACTTGGCAGGAGCACTCTCGGGATGAATGGCCCTTTGGCCTGTCTTGCGGCCAGGGAATGGATGGTAGAGTGGTACCTTGTCGCTGAAAGCACCGTCCGAAAAGAGCTTGTCCAAAAAGTCGTCATCTAGCGTCAGCGTGTAGGTCGCCTTTAGTCCCTCGCACTGCTCGACCGTGTACGGGGCAGGTGCCCAATTGTGGCTGGCCTGCTCCCAAGCACTCTTCGTGTCGTCGTACTTGTAGTTCCCGCTAGAAAAATAGCCGGGAGCGCCCGAGGAATTGTCGGAGGAGTAGCCATAGTCGCCGCCATAGCTGTCACCGCCGCCACAGTCCGAGCACCCGCCACACTGGGAGCCATAATCGGAGTACCTACCTGCCGTAGTCGGAGTCATACCCGCCGAACATGTTGGCGACGATGAAACAGTGGAAGGCCTGTGGAGGCGCACTCTGCAAGGCGAGGCAAATGACGTGCCACGGTTACTATATGCGTCGAAACAGGGCGCAAGATGGACAAGGCGATTTGTTCTTTTGAGCCGATGCTGTTCCTCTGTAATGGGAAAATCTCAGGTCCAATGCAACCGAGTGCCAGGGGTCCAGCTGCTGATCTTCTTCGCGTGATGGTTACATGCGATGGAAACGGAGAGACGAAGAATCACGCTTGATGCCGTGCGGAGTGTGAGACGTAGCGTAGTCGTGAGCCAAGGGTCGAGCTGATGCCGACACGTACCAGATGCGGTGTGTGGTCGGGAGAGAAGGACAAAGGGAGTTGCGCCTGCCGGCCAACGGCAAGGAAGTGGCGGAAAGAAGAACGCGCGTCCGGGACGGGCGCGGTACGTAATGACTGGCATGGCATGTGGGGCCTCTTGTATGCTCGCCTGGAGCTCAAGTCAAGACGGTCAAATGATGCCCATTCGTCATTGCTATGAACAGTGCCTGCACAGACGAGGGAAAGGGACCCGTCCTACTCGAGCGAGACATGTCATGAACTTCTCCGCACCAGTCAATACCAGAGATTTTCGAAAGGGCGTGATGCCTCGTCATTGACCACAAAGGTTAACCGCCTTCCCGCACGAGAAGGCATGGGCGCTGCGCTCGCGCTGATGTCCTCGGACGGATAGCGGCTGGAGTACCAACCCTCGCGATGCCACCTCTCTATGAACTCGTCCCATTCATATCTGAGATCTGCAAAGAATTCGGAATAGACGGTTGACCTGTCGCGCAAATCCTTGTCCCTATTGCTCGCGCAGAGTGGCAATCCGCGCGGCTCGACTCCCCTTCCTTCTGAGTCCTCTTCGATCCCATCCAATGCCGAGTAGTCGCCAAGGTACTGGCAATTCGAAATTTCCACAATTGTAGAAAAGGGCACACGGTGCCCCTCCGAGTCCGATTCCGGGTAGTCTTGATGCTCTTGCTCTTGCTCTGCGTCTGCTACTGCAAAGAAATCGAGAGCTTGTTGGCTAGCGAAGGCTACGCACACATTAGTCGCATCGACTGGTGTTGGTACGACGCCTCGGGCGTCCAGGATCGTAAATTGTCGTTGCACCTCCTCCATGGAAGTTTTGACTCGGTCGCTATCATCCGCAAAGTAAGGAAAGAGCTCTCTAGGCTCCTCCAAATGTTCTTCTGTATCCGCCCAGCTGAAGTGATCGAGTACGGGATGTGAAGCATGACGTATGGTTGAGTAATCTATCATGTCCAAAATATGCTGTCCCAGGAACAGAGAGACCGGCCATGTCCGTTCCAAGAGGGGCGCAAGGAAGGGCCAATTCTTGGACATGGCTGTCTTGCTATCGTAAAAGGCAAGGGACAACGCAAGGACGGGGGAGAAGCGGGGCCGTCGGTTGCCCATTCCTCGTCCTAGATTGCTCTGCTTGTAATTGCGTGCAAGAGTGGTCACAGCGGCATGCTCAATCTTGAAGGCCAAGCATATGCTCTCGATCTGGTACCTAGCCGCTGCCAGCTGGTACTCGTGACTGGGCCCCGAGCACCTGTGGCACACCGCGTCACATAGGCCAAGAGGACACCTGCAAAGCATTTCGTCGTGATGGGCCGTCGGCCAACCCTGTAAGGCGCGCGCGACTGGTAACAATTCCGGAGATGGCGAGGAGCAAGACCGCCCGTCCAAATTCGGAAGCTCGACAGCCACTTGTTGCTCGAAGATGTTGTCTTTGCCGCAGGCTTCCTCGAGTACTGCCAGAATGGCCTCGATGGTGGAAGGGCTCGTGACGTAAAGGTAGCCAGGGCGCACCGAGCGGCCATGCTCTGCGTCCGCTTGGACAGCAGCGGTTTGACTGTCGGGATCGACGGTCAAAGCAGATGCAACTGCCTCGATGGCTGCTGTCAATTTGCTCGTGTCAGTGACGACGTGGAGCCATGACTCGTTGGCCACGGCGTACCTCTCAGAGTCTGAGGGTGTAATCTCCGCAGAAGCGAGCACGTATGCCCTCTTTTCCCCCGAAGAGCAGAGCACGCTGCCGAATGCGATGAGCTGATTGTCCTCTTCTGAGTCGCCGTCACCCGCGCCATTGTCCTCGCTGGCTCGCTCTTCGTCGTCTGGTAAATGCGTTGCTTCCACCCGCTGTAGCAAGCAACGCACTGACGCAGGCTGCGGTCCTATCCGTTTCTCCGAGGCTCCGGCAGCGGACTTCGGCTCCGGCTTACTATGTGCTTCCTGCTTTCCCATCTCCGGCAATGCACCGTCCTGCATCAGTGTTCGGCAAGGGCATGTAGTGTTTCTGAGAAATCTCTCAATGGCAAGCTTGACATTCGAATCGTCCAGAGCGTTCGGTCGCGCTTTGACGCGGCCCAAAGCATAGAAGGCGAGCGCCGCGTACAGAGCAGCCGGATTGTCTGTCCGGAAAGACTCTCCGTAAGGATAGCGGTTTCCAGGGTGGGAAAAGCGGCGCTGCCAGACTCCCAGTCGCAAGTCAAGACCGATGTCCCTTTCCTCGGAGCCATTGGTAGCGGCGCTACTTCTCGTCTTGCGAGGCGATATGAGCTGGCGTAGTCGCGCGAGGTCGTGTTCGAAATTTCTCTCCACTACGAGAAGGGTGGTTCCATTGTAAATCACTCCTAGCGGAGCGTTCCACTTGCGCATGCGAAGGGCGAGGCGCTGCAGTGCCAGAGCGTGCTTTTGGGCGAGGGGGCGCTCCCAATACGGGAGCCGCAAGAGCGATTCGGGGCTGGCTGCTGCAGAGGCAATACGGATGTGGTCCACTCTTGGGTCTGTCAGCCACGGCACGATGTCGACGACCAACAGAACTCGTTTTGCCATTTCCCTTGATGCCTTGCGCTTCTGTCCTGTCGTGGGCGGCAGCGTCGCCGTTATGAGCACACTTGTCGGATCATCCCCTTCGATGACGTCAAACTTGTTCTCGTCTGGGAGAAGATCAAGGATGGCGCCGACGGCACTGAACAGGGTCCTCTGCAAGTGCTTGCGCAAGTCCTCTGCCGTACTGCATTCCTGCGGCGCATTAGGAGGATGGGGAGCATGCCACGAAGACTCGGCCTTTCCAAAGTTTGGGTGGCGTTCCAAGGCATTGCGCAACGCCGGGTAGATTTTCTCAGTGCCTCCATCGATGACTTCGATACCGGCAATTGCAGAGTGGGCGGGAGCGTATTCTGGATGAACCACGTCCTGGGCGGTGTTGGGTGCTGGGAGTGCCTGATACAGCTGTGTCATAGGCTGAAAGAGCCTGTCTACAAAGTCTTTGTCCAGGGTCAGCGTATAGGTATCCTCGCCCCCTGGGCCTGGGGCAACACTGAAAGGAAGTGTCGCGCGCGCTTGATGCTGGGCATCTGAAAGGTAACGATCCGAGTCTGAGTCGACGTAGAGATCATCGTCGAATGACATTCTTCACAGTCCAGTGCGTGTTGATATGCGTCGGTGTGGGAATCGAGCGGAAGAGCGCCATCGGCGACGCCTCGGTGGAATCGTGCCAACAGGTAAGGAAGAAAGCAACGAGCGCCAAGCGGCAGCGGAGCGACGCGTAAATGCCCGCGTCGCCGTTCCGACGTCACGTGACTCTGCTCCACCCCATACACGCCTCGCTAGCACAGGCTGTCACTCTCTCCTGTTCTTCTTGACCATTGCAGATAGTCTTCCGTACTCAAATCAAGCAATCTGAATCCTCTAGGTCGACCCCTGACCTCTGTGTACGTGAATCTCTCATGCATTGACTACGTCATCCCAGCCCTTGTTATTCCAACAGTCGTGCCGCAAGCCAACGACGCGCACACGCACGCGCCGAGCCGCCCCCTGACCTCGCGCTCGGACCCCATTCCCACGCGGCCAAACGCCGCCCTCGACATTCTCGAGCTTGAATTTCAACTTTGCTTCGATCAATGGTGCTCGCTATTCCACTTTCTGAGGCTCTCAGAGCCCATCCGGACCCAGTAAAACGGTTTCCCTGACACCTGGCGCGAGCAGAAGTCCTCTCGGCTGGCCCCTACACAATGCCCATCCATCCATGATCGACGCGTAACCGGGAGAGCCAAAGCCGTACCCGCGCCGTCTTCTTGACGCTTGTCAGGTCAAACTCACCACGAGTTCCCTCCACCGACCTCACACCTCGGGCAGATTCTCCACCGTCATCATCTGCACTTCGGGGCCTGTGTCCGAAGCCGCCAAGGGAGCAGCGCTTCCGCTTGGGCGGGGAGAATGTGCACGACACCACTCGCGGACAAAGTCGCCCCACTCATAAGGAAGGATCTCCTTGAGCGGCATCATGTCGCTTTGCCAGCCACGGAACAAGCGCTGGCAATTCTTGGGTCGGGGAAGTCCGCGAGGTTGCGCTCCCGGCTCGACGACCTCCTCGTCGGCCGCAGTCAGATTCGAGGGGTCGCCAAAGTACTGGCACTCCGAGAGCCCCATGAGCGTCGTGAACGCCCTGGAAGCCGTTTGCGCAGATTCATCGTCCCCCGGAGCCACATCCGCAAAGAAGTCTAGACTTCGCGGGCTGAAGAAGCTCACAAAGACGACGTCGCTGTCCAGCTGCCCATGCGCAAGATTGCGCGAGTGCAGGCGATCGAGGTGCTGCTGGAGCTCTACCAGCACTATATTGAGTTGATCGTGGTTTTGAGTAAAGGCAGAAAAGAGCTCTCGACCCTTTTCAAAGCGGCTTTCCGACCAGGAGAGCTTCTCGGGCGTCGGGTTCGAGGTCTCGCCGAGAACATCCGCGTAATCGAGCATGTCCGAGATGGGCGCTCCAGCGTCTAGGTAGACTGGCCAGGTTCGTTTGAAGAGGGGTGCAAGCACTGGCCACTCATCGCACAAGTCCGACGTGGTAGTGTCGAAAGCCAGATGGAGGCCTACAAGTCGGGAGAAGGTCGGTCGTCGTTGCCCCAGGTCGTCCCCCATCAAGCCCTGCTTGTACTGGGTCGCAAGGCTGACGCGGGCGGCGTGCTCGACCTTGAATGCCAAGACCAAGGATTCGACGTGACGCCGCACGGCCGCCAGCTGATATTCATGGGCATGGCCTGGACCGGCGCACAGGGGGCATACAGCATCGCATAGGCCAAGGGGGCATTTGCAAAGCAATGCATCGCTGCGAGCTGCCGCTGGATGGCGCGAGAGCCAAGAGCGCCCCGCCAGATTGGGTAGCTTGATGACGACGCTTTGACGAACGATGCCATCTGTGCCGCAGGCTGAATTCAGAGAGGCAAGGAGTGCGTCGACGACACAAGTGCTGCTTCGGTACAAGTGATCTGCAAGTGGTGACTTTGAGATCTCGTCAGGCGGATTCGCGCCCGGGGTCAGCACGATAGACGAGGCGAGCAATTGTGCAGCCATCTCAGACTTGTCAGCGTCAGCGACGACGAGGATTGTTGCTGGGTAGACCTCCGCGAAGCGACCGAGGGAGCGCATTGCTTCGGAAGCGATGAGGAGGTAGGGCCTGGTTCCTCCGAGAGGGCACGGCATGTTGCCAAAGGCGATGAGCCTATCGTCTGCAGCGAGATTGTGCGAGGTGGCTTCTTCTGGGTGCTGCATGTGAACATCTTCGCACTGCGTTTGCGCGGAATGGACCCTCTGAAGAACAGCGACCATGGACGTCGGCGTGAGGCGCATCGCCGACGTCGATTTGGGCGCATTCAGGCTTGCTCCATTATGATCTCGAGTCGATGCAGCCCACGAATTGGTCGACGGGCGAAGTGCTTGACAGGGACATGCACCATTCTTGACGAGGAATCGACGTATGACGTCTCTGACGCTGTCGTCGTCCAGATCTTCGTGCCTCTTGGTCAGTCTATCGAAAGCATACAGCGCGAGTGCGGCAATGCATGTCGCAGGATTGTCGGGTCGAGCATTTCTTGCATAATAATTTTTGAACTTGATCGGATGGGAGAAGAGCTGACGCCAAATTGCCAGCTTCAAGTCGAGGACAATGTTGGCCTTGGACTCAGCGGTCGGACCCAGCTGTTGCACTCGCATCAAGTCATGCTCGGAGTCGCGTTCTACGGCGACGAGATCGTGCCCATTGTAGATGGCCGCAAAAGGAGCATTGTGTGCACGCATACGAAGTGCAATGCGCTGCAAGGCGACCTTGTGCACCTCGGCTTTAGCTCGTTCTCGGCCAGAAGGATCCAGCAACGCTTCGGGGCTGACTTTGTCCGTGGCGAGCTTCATCGCAGACATGTCTGGCCATGTGAGCCAGGGCATGACGTCAATCACCATGACCACCCGCGCAGTCTCTTGGTTGGTAGTGGCGAGAACGAGCATGCTTGTCTCGTCTTCTCCATCAACGATGCTGAGCTTGGCTTCGGTCGGGAGAAGACTGAGGATGGCGCCGACAGCGGCAAAGAGGGTGCGCTTGAGGTGTTTGCACAGGTCTTCTGCCGTCTTCCATTGGTAAGGTGCGGTCGGCGGAGAGGTAGACTTCCACGATGCCTTGACTTGACCGAAGTCGGGATGGCGGCTAAGCGCATCGCGTAATGCCTTGAAGATGCCCTCTGGGTCTCGCTCGACTACGTTGGTGTCTGCGAGGACTGAATGCGCGGGACCATCCGCTGGCGGAATCTCCTCTTTGCTCCTCTTGCGTCCAGGAATATCATGGTAGATGGGTGCCAGGGGATCGAAGAGCTGGTACATGAAGCTCTCGTTCAGGGTCAGAGTGTACGTCGCCTCTTCGTCTGGTCCCTGCTCGACGACAAAAGGAGGAGGAGCCCATTCTTGCTGTCCCCCGTCAGAGGGGTCGGTGGAGGACATCGTGCGTGCTAAAGCTTGGGTCGGGAAGGCGTAGAGGGGGGTTGAGCTTTGAAGATGTCTGTATGGGAGCTGTGCGGCTCCTGATTCGGTGTAGAAGGTACGCAAATACTGCGCAACGCTCGAGGACAAAGGCGCGCCGCCCCGCACAGAAGGAAAGGGCGGAAGCGGCGACGCGTAGCCGCTTCTACGACTCAGACAGTGCTGGAAGATAAGCACCGCAACACTTTGATTGCGCTGGAAGGAGGTCGCCAGTACAGAGGTATGAAACGCAAAGAGCTCGGCGGCGGCACTTCCCCAAGGACAGATTGCATCGCATACATCGAGAACGAAATGAAATTTCCCTTGCCCTCCCAGGCCCCATCTCACGCGAAGTTCGCTAGGTGACGGCGATGTGGGGGGCCGACGGGTGCCTCATACCTCGCTCGAGATGACAAAGGTGCGGCGCTAGGCCGACTCTTACCGGCAGTGCCTCCCGACATCCACGTCTTGACGAAGCCGGAAACTTGTACCCCGAGGTCATTGCGAAGCCATTGAGCTTCTCGTGTCCTTGCAACGACGGCTTGATTGATTCGTGGCAATGCTCTCGTTGGCAGTGTTCCTTCAGCCCCATCCAGATCGGCCAAGGAGCCTCTGTATCCATACGACTCCATATGCATGAGGCGAACACGGGGCCTTTCCGGAGCGCTTTCCCGTCCCGACGTCCCAGAAGATGCAAACAGCGCCAGCGCCCGATGGTCGAAAGTATTGACGTAGACATCAAACATGTCAATGATCCCAGGAGAGAATTCTCTCACGAGTAAAGCGCCTAGACATATGTCGATGCTGTTGTACAGTTCAGTTAAGACGCGTGGTTGTGCTGCAAGGCGGCCAAAGACCTCTTCGCAGAGCTCCTCCTCACATGGCGGCTCGTACTCAGAGTCCTCTTCGTCTGGCGCCGCTACAGCTCCGCGCTTGGCTGCATCAGCATACTGAAAGAGGTCGTCCAGTGAGACTCCAGCATCCAGGAATACCGGCCAGCGCTGTTGGCATAAAGGCCCGAGAAAAGGCCAAGTCGCGACGAGGTTGCATGTAGATGGTTGGAGTGCAAGATGCAAGCCGAGGAGGTCGGTCGCCCAGACTTCTTGGAAGCTGCTACCTTGCTGGCAGTCATTCACAGTGGCGAGCGCAGCGTTCTCGACCTTGAACCCCCAGAGGATGTCTTGTGCCTGGCGCTCGAGGGCGGCTACCTCATACGCATGGAGGAAACCATCGCAAGCAGGGCATTGAGTACCGCAGAGTCCCCTGGGGCATTCGCATAGCAAATAATCTGGGGACGAGATGTAGTCTGCATAAAGGTCGGGGTCCTTTTCCCGGGGGAGGTAGCTTCCGTCTGGTGACCAGTACTTGAGAGATATTCGGGGAAGCTTGACGCACACACTTTGGCAGAGTACATTGTCTTCTCCACAGGCTTCTTGAAGTAGCGCGAGGGCCTCTGTAACGACTTCTTCAGTGGTCCGATACAGATGATTCAGATGCATGGAGCACTCTGTGTCCGCATGCTGGTCGGCGTCGTCGTCGAGACTGCTAGAGGTCACTTCGAGCGTCGCGCGAAGGAGGGTGACGACGTCTGTTGCTATCTTGGTGCTCGTAACCACATGGAGGGACGCTGTGTGGGTCTCGGAGAGACCATGACTGAACCTGCCAAATGCTGAGGTCACGAGGAGGTATGGTCGAGGCAGACCTTCAGACACGGATACGCTGCCTACTGCAATGAATGTCTGACAATCAGCTATCCTCCACGAGTCTTGGCTATCTGTGTCCCTGGCGGCAGTGCTGCCCTGACGGGCGCGCGCTGTTGTGACACTGGAAAGCAGTTCCGTGATACTAGGCGGATACTCAAGAGAATGACTTGTGTCGTTTCCTTGTTGTTGCCCCTGTGAGGGACCGAGGCCTTCGTTCCTTCTTGGCGTCGTTAGGCACGGACATGCGCCCAACTTCAGCAAGTAGCAGCGGATGCGGTCCTTCAAAAGGTCGTCGTCCAATTCTTCAGGTCTGTTTTCGAGGTGTTCGAGGGCATACCAGGCAAGTGCTGTGAAGCAAGTCGTGGGATTGTCCGCCCGAAAATGTGCTTTTGGCGATTTCTCGTCCATCGGATGCGAGAATCCAGTACTCCAGGCGCCAAGCACCAGATCCACTTTGACGTCGGCATGATCAGCGTGACTTGCCGGCATGTTGTCTTCGGTTGCGGAAAAGGGTGGACCCCTGACGGCGGAGAGCTGGCGCCACCTGAGCAGATCGTGCTCGAAATCCCTCTCGAAGACGACCATCTCGAAACCATTGTATAGTACGCCGACGGGCGCATTGTGCAAGCGCATGCGGAGTGCGAGACGCTGCAGCGCGACCTCGTGGCTGTCGGGCAGTGCTCTATCAAAGGTGTGTAAGCTGAGAAGGTCTTCCGTCTTGAAGCCCAGTTTTGGATGAGTCAGCTTGTCCAAGTCCAGTGGAGCCAGGCAGGGGACCAGCTCGACGACCATGGCCGTTCTGACGCGCGTCTCGCCTTTGGGGGAGGACATCGAAGCCACAATGCGCACTGTCGCTGGCTCTCGGCTGTCCTCCTCGAGAACACTGAGGACATGCTCGTCAGGGAGAAACGTGAGAAGGGCGCCAACTGGGCCAAATACCCACTCTCGGAGATGCTTGCAGAATTCGGCTTCGCGCCAGTAGCTGGGAAGCGGCACTGAGGGGTACGGAATCGACCAAGAGGCTGTTGCAGCACCGCTGTCAAGCTCCGGATGGTCCTGCAGTGCATCCCACAGCGGATTGAACAGGGTTGCATCCACGTCCTTCTCTAGCATCTTGACGCTCGCTATCGCAGAATGTGGGTGCCGGTGCCCATATGGGCGTTTGGCGCCATACAACGACTGACGAGGCGGGAGGTCGTGATAAATTGGAGCGTAGGGGTCGAAGACGGCCTCTAGCAGGTCGCGGTCCAGCGTGAATGTATGCTGAGCCTTCTGTCCTTGCGCGGGATCCGAGAGGACCTCGGTGTCGAACGGAGGGTCTGACCACTCTGGGCGCACGGACTCCTCCTCCTCCCAGCCGTCATCTTCGTAGGAGTCCGATTCGGAGCCACCGTCAGGGGTAAGGACGACGCCGAAGTTGGTGTCTGAGTCCGAAGACTTATTGTGAAGGGATCCTACTTAGGTGGAAGCTGGCTCGGTACGCGGTTGAAGCGTGTGGTGCAAAGAGAAGGTGGATTTAAGTACATATGTCGCTCGTAGAGCAAAGAATAAAGCGACGCGAGGCGAAGCGGCTCAAGCGCCGCGCCGCGCGTATAACAAGCCGCGAGGAAGTAGGTAGCATACACTCTACGACCAGCCCGTGAGCTGAGGACTCCTCATGCATTGCTCGGGAGGGAAGTGACGATCGCGTGATGAGCTCGATCCTTTGAATAGCTGGCGTCGCTGACACGGTGCCACTGCAGCAATGCACCAGCCCCACAGCGTCCATGGCCGAGAGTCCTCGACTCATCATACGAATGAGAATTCAATCAATTGAACAAGGACCGTGAGATATCAAGAGAGACAAGACGATTCTGTGATGCATCAGCACCAGGCAGACGTCGACACACGAGGGGAAAACGAAAGCGCTGATATGGGGCCTGTGAGGAATAATTATTGACTCGAGTCGAGAGAAACAGTCGCCCGAACGAGGCACAAGTCTCTCATGCTTCCGATACCTGCGTCACTGACAGCTAGCAGCTCTCGCGGGGGCAGCTTTACCAACTTGATGGGCCACGTGGGGGACCAATGCGTGGCTCGGGCAGAGCAAACTCGTCGAATGGCCCTTGGATGGGCGCCGCGCTGGGAGGAATGGGGGCAGCATATCCGACCTCACTCCACGTGTCGATGAAGCGTTCGATGTCGTTGTCAAGGTCTAGCAGATTGTGCGTGTGCGTAAGCATGCTTCTGACGCATAGGGGCAACGAAGGAGCGTCCAGTGAGGCCAGATCGCCGATGAAACCATAAGCTGTCAAGCCAGTCAGGCAAGCTCGGGGCTTGTCTTCGTCGTCGGTACCACGCTCCCAGTCCAATGGGGCCTGAGCCCGGAATAGCTCGAAGGTTTGCGGGTCGTGAAAGCCAATGCAGACATCGGACGCCGTGATCTTCCCGGGCACCAGCCCTCGGCTTCGCAAGACTGCCAGACATTCCTTGAGCTCGTTGCGGATTTCGTTCAAGAGCTCCGGCCTATTGGCGAGGTAGCTGAACAGTGCATCGCATCTTCCCGAAGCCTCTGGCCACGCGTCGAGATGATATGACCCGCCTTGAAAGAAGGTCCCCAGGCGCATTTTCTCTGCGTATTTGAATACCTCGTACAGCTTGACTTCGGTATCTAGGAACACCGGCCACCTCTGGTCGATGAAAGGCGTTAGTAGGGGCCACGTTGAGACGCTTTCGCTTGTTGGTGTGCGCAATGCTAGGCTCAGGTTCAGTACAGATGTGACCGGGACGTCTTTGACGAAGCTTCGGGTCCGCCTCTCATTCAGAATTGCGAGTGCCACCTTCTCGACTTTAAATGACAGCACCACTTCCCGTGTATGGTCTTGTAGCTCGGCGGCTTGGAAGGCGTGTACGCCCGGCGAGCAAGTGGTACAGATCCCCGTGCACAAACCCAGTGGACACCTGCAGAGCAGGGGGTCTGCAGAGTCAGGAATAGTCACCTGCTTTTGATTCGGGCTTTGCGTGCCCGACAATGCATGCGCCCATGGTCCACAGTGCTTGACAGACAGCAGCGGGAGCTTGAGGACGACAGCCTGGCAAAAAACGTTGCTCTTGCCGCAACTTCGCCACAGGGTTTGGCGCATGTTGGCGACCACTGCCTGAGTTGTAAGATAGAGGTGATTTGGCTGCACTGCTTGGGCAGTCTGGTCGCCTGCTCCAAGGAATGAGTCTGTCAAGTTGGCAATGAGCGCTTCGCCAGCTGCCGCGGACGCTTCGGTGTCACTGACGACGTACAAGGATGCCACGCACAGCACAGCAACGTGACTGTAGTTTGCGCAGAGCACATCCGCAGCGAAGATGTAACTTCGTGTGGGGCCGTGAGGGAGGGACATACTGCCCATGGCAATGAGCCAGTGAGTCCTGTCGGGATTCAAGGGCTCCGGGCCGATGCTATCTCCCGAAGAGGTGGTACTGCGCAAAATGGTTTCCGATTTGACGACTTGCAGCATGTCGAATATACTCGTTGGATACGCCTTTTTGGCACCAAACTCGGCCTTGCAGGCTGGCTGGGGTCCCTCGAAGACTGGGTGAGAAGGAATGGGCCTCGAGCATGGGCAGCCACCCTGGACACCTAGGTACTGGGCGACGGCGCTCTTGACCTTTTCGTCATCCAGCACTTTG
Organism: Quambalaria eucalypti; assembly: GCA_004016185.1. Taxonomy (NCBI): domain Eukaryota; kingdom Fungi; phylum Basidiomycota; class Exobasidiomycetes; order Microstromatales; family Quambalariaceae; genus Quambalaria; species Quambalaria eucalypti. The sequence continues at coordinate 53,714 of RRYC01000098.1, forward strand.
GGCCGAGCTTGAAGGCGACGGAGGCTGTACCAGAATAAAGCCGCGAAACAGGCAGCAGGGTTCGCACGTTTGCAGTTGCGACCCTCGCGGTGGGCACACATAGTGGTCCAGATACTCAACTGCAGATCCATCTTGATGCGTGTGCAGTCCATCTGCAAACCTACGCCTCGCCTGGTAGCTTCGGCCAGCTGACGCTGACGTGTCAAATTGTGGTCAAAACCTCGTTCAAACACGACGATTTCGTAGCCATTATAGAGGACCCCGACCGGCGCATTGTGGGTGCGCATAGCGAGTCCCAGGCGCCCCAGTGCGACAGCGTGGAATTGGGGCATGGATCTGTGCGGCTGCGGCCACTTGAGCAAGTCCTCTGGAGCCAGTTCCAGGTTCGGTTGCACCAGCTCCTGCAGCTGTACCGGCCCAAGCCATGGCACGAGCTCAATGACCATGCTCACTCGAGCGGCGCCGTGTCCCGAACCCTGTCCTCGATCCGCCTTAGCTGCTGGCGATGCAATGACTCGCAGCGTACTCGACCTAGCGCTCTTCTCCTCGTCGAGGGCCAGCTCGTATTCTTGTGGAAGAAATTGAACAATTGCGTCAACTGCCTGGAAGAGTGTTCCTCTGAGATGCTCGTTAAAAGTATCTCGGTAGTGGGCCTTCTTGTTGGGTGGCTTCGCTGCTTGCCAGCACACCTCGGCGCAGCCGGACGCGAAGTCGGGGTGGCGGCGCAATGCATTGCGAAAGGGTTCGAACAAAGACTGCTCGATCTCTTTCTCTAGCGGACTGACAGCTGCAATGGCAGAATGGACGGTTCGGACACCGATCGGCCAATCGCTGTAATACACGGCGGGGGAGGTGGAAGTGGAATAGAGTGGGGCAGCGGGATGAAAAATGAACTCTACAAGATCTTCGTTCAGGGTCAGCCTGTATCGCCCCAATATGCCGCTGGCGCGATCCGCAGACTTATCGACAGTGAAGAATGAGCTCCACCTTTGTTCTCTCTGCTGATCGGGCGCCGGCGACTCGGCGTACGAGTCGAACGCAAACTCGTCATCCTCGCTCACCGAGTCGAATTCGAAGTTGGAAGACATTTTCAGAAGAGTGTGGGAGCAGGCGTTGTGTCGGTGAGACTACGTCGAATCGACGACGTGAGCGAGTGAGAAGTGAATATCCAGGTGAAACCACTGCGGGGTATGGCAGGAGTGGCGTGCGAAAAGGATGGTGGGTGTGGCGCGGAGAGAAGACGCAAGAGTAAGAAGCGGCGAGGCGCCAAATGTTTACTCCTGGTGCCGCCGCCGCCGCCGCCGCCGAATGAGGCAGCTTTTGCGCATAGTGGCGGCAAAAGCCGACGAAGCAAACGTGGAGCGACTCAAGGCGGTAGAGCGCGCAGCGTACAGCCTCGTGTTGAGGAGACGACGTCACCGACGCTCCGGCCCCGCTCACGGTCCCCCTATGACGTCTAGCTTAGCTCAGTCTCCGGCGTGTGATTCCTCTCCCAATGGTCCCAGACATGTATAAGAACTGCTCCATCCTGTCCTCGCCGTCGCCCCCAAATCAATCAATTCAATTCATCCCAACACCTCGGACGCAGTAACCACGAACACTCAACGCGCCCCAGCTGGGGCCGAACACGTCAAAAGGTGACTCTGTTCGTGTAAGTACCATGACTGACCAGGTCGGGCAACAGTGTCGCGTGGGGCAACAGAGGGTAGCCAGCGCTTCCAGAAGCTTCCATGGTGATGTGGAACTCTGCCAGCAGTGACCTGACGTCTCTCTCGGACTAATGTGATCTCTGTCGCTCCACCAAAAGAGGCAATGTCTATTTTATCTACACTCTGTTGCCCGACGCGATACTGTTGCCCAACCTAGCCAGAGGTAGTACCTATTGACGGAACAACATCTAGGAGACGACGCTCACATGCGCTCGGGAAAGACTCGATTTCGCGGACCTACATACCTACGTACTTACTTACCTACAAACGACTCCATGACAACACAGCTCGCTCGAAGCCTTGAGCAGCGGAAAGACCCACGCTGCTACACTCTACCCAAGCCGATTCCTTCTACTTATCATCCTAGGTGCCATCTTGAACTGGGTGAAATGAAGAGTGGCGCCTTGGGTGGAACAATCAAAGAGAGCGCAGCTGTCGAAGATGACGGAATGCGTCATCCTTCCTGCAAAATCACACGTTGATCAATCGAGGGGACGATTTCTGGGTCCCACCACTCGATACGCCGGCATCGGCGCCGCGCTCGGCGCTATAGCCGTTGTGCCCGCTGCACGCCATGCATGGAAAAACGCCGTGGTCCCGGCTTGGAGGTGCTCCATGTTCTTGGGAGATGTGGGATACCAATATCCACCTCGGAGTGGGGGCAAAGTTGAAGCGACCATATGTGCAGAATCACCCCGGAATCCTAAAGACCAGGCGTTCATCAGGCTGAGACGAGGTCGCGGTGGCGAGTTCGCAGCTGGCGCCGTATCCAACGCAGCCTGACAACCGAAAAGGTCCAAAGCTTGCTGATCGAAGGGGGCAAGGTATACATCGAATGGACGGACCTGAGGTTCCAAGAAATCCCGGTAGCGAAAGGCGTTCAGCCATCCCTCAACGTCTTCAAGAACCTCCAGCATCTGCCTTGGCCTGTCTGCAAACCAGCCGAAGACTTGTGCACATGTCTCTTCGTCAGCCGGCCTCTGGTAGAGGGGATCAGCCTCGTCTGGAGCAGCGACCTTGCCTCGCTGGGCAGCTTGTGCGTATTGGAGAAGCTCATTGAGTGGCACTCCGGGATCGAGAAAGACTGGCCAGGCTCGTTCGAGTATAGGGGCGAGAAGAGGCCAGGCTGAGGCGATGTGACCTTGAGTGCCGCAGAGTGCCAATTGCAAGCGAATGATCGGCAGCACCGGAAGTCTTCTGCAGGAATCTTGCTTTTGTCCTCCATTTAATACCGCCAGGGCCAATGCTTCCACCTTGAAACCAATGGACACATTGTTGATGTGTCTCTTCAGCCCCGCCTTTTCGTATGTATGACCGCTCTGAGTGCAATTGGAGCACACAGCATCGCACAGGCCGAACGGACATCTGCAGAACGCGTCGATTGTGGTTGCCGACGGAACATCGGACGTGTTGCCTTTCATTCGCATGTCCATTGCCGGGTTCCACTTCTCGATGGACAGCAGTGGAAGTTTGAGCAGGACGGCCTGGCAGGCCACTGCATTCGCTCCGTAGGTGGAGTATAGAGTCCCAAGCACAGCGTCGACAGTCTTCTCCGAGGCGAGGTATAGACTAATTGATGCTGCAGAACACTCGCTACCGGCTGTGCGCATGTCCTCTCCTGCGAGCCCGTTTGTGGCAATCTTCAGCGCGGTGTTCAACACTTGGCTGGAAAGTGCTGGAGCTTTGACGTCTCTGACCACGTAAAGAGATGCATTGTACGCCACAGCGATGCGGTCAGGCGTTGCGCTTGATAAGGACGCAACGAACACGTACGCGCTATCAGGTCTGGACGAGCACGCAACGCTGCCCACAGCAATGAGTCGGGCGTGTTGCTTGTTCGCATTGGCGTCGTCTGCCGTGCGCTCTGGGCCCTCATTGGAGGAAGCGCTTGCTGACTCGACCACTTGCAGGAGTTCCGCCACGCATTCTGGGTAGGGAAGCTCGTCAGGGTTGAGCCTGTCGCTGTTCTCATTCGTCTGCTTCTTGACCGACCCGTCAAGGCGGGGCAAGGTTGTGCAAGGACATCCCCCGATGGCGAGTAGATAGCTGGCAACGGTGCTCTTGAGACTGGCGTCATCTAATGCCTTTGGTCGTGCTCTCAAGCGAAGCAGACTGTACCAAGCAAGAGCCGCGAAACACGCAGCTGGATTCTCGGTGCGACACCGGTCCCGAGGGGCTTCGGAGCTTTCGGATGGAAGAAGCCAGTGGCCCAGACCCGTAGCTGTAGGTTCATCTCGACTGCAGCGCCAAATTCGGTACCGGGGGTCTTCTGCGACTTTCTGGCTGATTTTCGTGATGGACGAATTGTTTCGACAAGCTGGCGATACCAAACCAAATCGTGAGCAAAGTCCCGCTCGACCACAATGATCTCACATCCATTGTAGACGAGCCCGACCGGTGCGTTGTGGGTGCGCATGGCGAGGCCGAGACGCTGCGATGCCGCCTCTTTGCACTCTGCGGTATATCTCCTCCAGTATGGGAGTGACTGTAAATATCCCGTACCAGGAGGCCGGAACATGAAGTGTGGGCTTAACGCTGCGAGCCAGGGCACAAGCTCAACTACCATGATGACTCGAGAGTCTTGATCGCGCCGTTCGCCGGCAGTCGCTTTGGGCGTTGCGACGAATCGCACCGTGCTCTGCCTGCTGCCGTCGTCCTCTGCGATGGCTATGTCGTAATCCGCTGGGAGGAAGCGAAGAATCGCGCCCACGATGGGAAATAGAGACTCTCTGAGCTGATCGTAAAGGCTTATTCCTGCTGCTCGCACCCGGTCGCTGCGGGGAGGGCCAGCCGCTTCCCAGTAGGATTTAGCGTCGCCATGCGCAAAGCGCGGATGGCGTCTCAACGCTTCTCGGAAAGGCTCGAAGAGGCATTGATCAACTTTCTTCTCGAGTCTTTTGAACCCAGCAATGGCAGTGTGCGGCGGTTGAATGCCGAAAGCACAATCAGAGCACACAGGCGAAGAGCGACCCGGAAAGGGGTGGTAGATAGGCGAGGAATGCTGGAAGAGATCGTGCAGAAAGCGCTCCCCCAGGGTAAAGCTGTATCTTCCTGGTGTGCCGGTCCGGTTATCCGCAGGCACTTCGACGGTGAATGGGAGACTGCCGTGTTCGGCATCTTGGTAGTCAGGTGCGGTGTTTGCGTGCAGGTCCCAGGACGCTTGCGGGCTATCCAGGTCCGTGTGTGACTCCCAAGGGTCGGTATCGGTATCCATGAACGAGGAGTCCGAATACCAGCCGTCGATGCCCCCGTCGGTGTCGGAAGCCATTTGCCATGCGAGTACTGGTAGCCCCAGCAAGCGCGGCACTGCGAGGGCCAAGGGTAATTGTGATTCGCGGACTGAGGGTTTAGGCAGCAAGACGCAGAAGTATTGGACCAGCTGAGGGGAGCACCCGACGTTGAAAAGAGAAAATAGGAGTGAAGAAGTCGAAGAAGGAAAGGCGGAAGGCTCGAGCGCTCTGCCGCCGCCGCCGCCGGAGCGCCTGCGCTGCCGCGTTCGCGTGCCGCCTGTGGTGGCTGTATGCTCTCACTGAGCGCAGGGACCTACGCAATTGATGATTGACAGGGCTGATCTGGAGAAGCAATGAGAAAAAATGAGAGGAGTGGCGCGCAATAGGGAGAGGGAGGCTCGGAGTGGCGTGAAGGGCAGATGCAAGTGGAAGAAAAGGCAAGGGAAGACAAAGGAAGGGGTGCAAGGTTGGCCCCAACCACTGCTCATTGCGGCCGCGTTTGCGGATGGAAGCGGCATTTGATGAATTTCGAGGACAGCAAGGCGCATACACGCTAAAAGGTGGTCAAGCGCAAATTCATTGAGAGGCGAAGGACCGTGAGATTTGGGTACTGGCTACAAAGTACTTCGCATTGACGGAGAGGAAGAAGGGCCTGCTTCGATCAACTGGTAGATAGGTCACACGTGAATGAGGTAGTGGCGGCACATTTGCGGGAGCGGAGAGCTATGCGCGAGAAAGAGAGTTTCTGCATGCCTCGTGCAGGTCTTGCCGACCACACTACCAGATGCGAGGCATTGCGACGGCCCAAGACGTGAAGCCGACGGATGTGTGGGCGCTCCGCTGGGAGGGACAGGGGCAACATAGCCCACTCCCGTCCATGTCCTCGCAAATCGGTCGATGTCCCTTTCCAGCGGACGCATGTCTACGAATTTTGCCAGAAGGTCCTGCTTCTATGCCCAGGTCAAGGCTGGGGCATCCAGATACGCGGCATCACCGACGAACGCGAAGGACGAAAAGTCCATCAGACGTGCTCGGGGTCTATGAGGCTCAGCCGCCGAAGTCTCCCAGAAAGAGGGTGACTGACACCCGAAAAGGTCAAAGGTCTCCTGTTTAAAGATTTCAAGGTGAACGTCGTTGTCGCGGATTATACCAGGAATGAGGCCTCGATGATAGAAGGCAGGGAGGCACTTTGGAATCCGTGAGAAATGCGCACCAAATCTCTCGGAGCATGGACTTGAGCCACGTCTGACTGATACTCAGTACAGAGGTTCCGACGCCAGCCTCTTCAATGGGTAAGGTGCGGCGGCCCTGGGACATCGGTAGCGCGTGTGCTGCCAGCTGAAGGGTCTGGTACCGGGGCCGCGCTAGGAGCAGCAAGATCATTGAACTCCAGGCTCCACATGTCGGCGAATCTACAAATTTCGCGGTGGAGGCCATCTCGATATGACCACTGGGGGCTCCAGCGTCTCAGCTGCTTTAGCCAGCAGCGTGACAAAGCGCCCGCCGCTCCCCAAGGGTCGCGATACGTTCGCTCCTTTACCTCGAGAGACGCGACGTCGCCTGTGAAACCGTACATTGATAGGTTCATGAGGCGAAAGTGCGGCCTCGGTCGCGAGAGGCTGGCAGGCGGGCCTTTCTCCTTGTCGGTCTGACAGCCGAATAGTTCGCGCAGTCGCGGGTCGTGGAAGCGCACAAACACGTCCCAGGCATCGGTCGCCTCTACTGTGAAGTTGGTAGGAAAGAGCCTTGCGAAGACGTCCGGGAGGTCGAATGCCACGCGCGCGAGATATAGTGGATCCTGTGCGAAGTAGTCGAACATTTCCTCGCAGCTCTTCAGGTCTGTATGAAGGCGTTCCATGGCCGCGAGGCCCCTCGGCAAATCCACTGCTCTGGCGCTGCGGTGGTGGGCGAAGGTGAACACGGCGCGGAGAGAGACTCCGGCACCGATGAACACGGGCCAGCTCCGGTCCATTATTGGTGCGAGAACTGGCCATGCTGCAAGTAAGAAATCCTTTGACCCTCTGACTGTGATTTTGAGACTGAGAGGTGGAAACGTTGTAAAATCTCTGAACGGATTCCACGTAGGAAGGTCGGCCAGAAGGCCAAGTGTCGCTACTTCGACCTTAGAAGACAGAAGCGTGCTTTGTATGCGATGCTCAATAGCCGCTCGCTCGTATGCGTGGAATCCCGCCTGACAATGTGGGCAGATTGCATTGCACAGGCCGCGGGGACACTTGCAGAGGAGATGATCACGACCAGTGGGTACCGGCTGTTGACACAAATCCCCCCACGGTGCCCAATAGTGACGAGATAAGCCAGGGAGCTTCAAATAAACGTCCTGGCAAAGGGCCGCGTCTGGCCCACAGGCGGCCATAAGTGACGCAATGGCTTCAGCGGCGACATGGCTTGATGCGAGATAGAGGTGATCTGCTTGCAGGACGCCACCACACCTCTCAGCGCACTCGTCATCAGACTCTTCCACGTCTGGCCTCACCTCCAGAGCGGCGGCGAGCGCCGACTGTGCGTCTGATGCGGCTTCGGTCCTGGTGACAACATAGAGAGATCCGCCGTAGGCTTCCATGCTGCGCTCGGGATCCATCCTCTCTCCCAAGGCTGTGCTCGTGAAAAGGTACGTTCTTGGTGGACCAGAAGCGCAAGAAAGAGTACCAAATGCGATGAGCCTCTCCTGCGCCTTCTGTTCAAAGCTGCAAGTATCGGCAGCCGCCTGGGTGGGTATATCTCCACGTCCTGACGACTCGCGTGTTAGACGGACGCTTTGGAGCAACTCCACCATGGCTTGGGGATACGCCGCCCATTGTGTCGATGTGCCAGTGTGCTCCGCCCGGCTGGAGTGCTCTGCCGATTGCCGAGGGGACTTTGTGTCGACTCTGCCAGCCGCCTTTGCCGCCAGACAAGGGCATTTTCCAGCATTCCCCAAGTACCGTTCGATCGTCTGCTGCATCTTTAGGTCGTCCAGAGCTTTGGGACGTGACTTGAGTCGACCCAAAGCGTACCAGGCAAGGGCAGTGAAGATTGCGGTTGGATTTTGCTCCTGAAACCCATACATGGGCCCGTCCGGGTCCGCGGGGTGAGAAAAGCCACAGCTCCAGAGCTGCAGTCGTAGGTCTATGGTCGGCTCATTGCCGTCACTGGCGGTAGCGGAGGCTGCCTCGCTCCCCGTCCGCGGCGTCCCGCCGCCCCTGGCTTGAGTGAGCTGACGCCAGCGCATCATGTCGTGCTCAAAGTCCCTTTCCATCACGATAGCCTCGCAGCCACTGTAAAGAACTCCGACGGGGGCGTTGTGGGCACGCATGCGGAGAGCGAGGCGGTGTACAGCCACCCAGTGGCACTCAATGCGGTCCCGCGCGGAGTGCGGAAACTTGATCAAGTCTTCTGTGGTGAGCGCTCCAGCCGAATTCAAGAGGCCACGAAGATTCGGATGGGACAGCCATGGTACCACTTCGACGATCATAGCGACCCGGTACCTGCCCTTTTGGTAGGTCTGACCTCTTCGATTCGTCGCAGTTGGCTCTTCCGCGACGATACGGATTGTGCTCTTCTCGTGCGCATCCTCATTGGCAACGGATAGTGGATAATCGCCAGGAAGGAGATCAAGAAGAGCGTCTACGGTACTGAAGAGGGTGCCTCTCAAGCGCTCGCACAGCTCTTCTGCACTTGAACACCGAGGAAGCGTCGCATTCGGCAGGACAAGAGCGTCCCAGGATGAGGTAGCATTGCCCGTCTCAAAGCTTGGATGCCGTCGGAGTGCTGCGCGCAGTGGCTCTAGGAGTATCTCTTCCGTGATATCCCAGGAATCTTCCGTGGAATCTCGGGAAGTCTCCATGAAGGTAATGCCAGCGATGGCGCTATGTTGGGGGCGGATGCCGAACCGATAGTCGTGGCAAGCGATGTGTTTGCGGCCGGGAAAGGCGTGATAGATTGGAGAGTGCTTGTCAAAGATGTCCTGCAACAGCTTTTGGTTCAAAGTGAAGGTGAATCTGGCGCTTTGGCCGGACCTTGCATCTGCAAGCGCATCGATATCGAAAGGTGGATCCGCCCATCGCATACCGTCGCTGTGATCGACCCTGTGATCGAGAGTTGAAGGTGGATAGGACCATATGAACATCTTTGACTGTGGGCAAGCAGTGCGGTGGTGCCGTTGTACGAGAGACATGTGAGCGGTGTGGCGTCGTCCGCAAGAGGAACGGCGAATGGGCAGTTGAAGCGCATGGTGCAAAGGCAAACTGCGAAGGAAAGAGGCCCGAGCGACAGACGGCAAAACGCGTGGGATGAGCGGTTTGCGCCGCCCCAGTGTCGCGCCGCGGCGCACACAGACAAGGCCCAAGCGCTGCGGAGCTCACATTTGCGGAGTTCAAAGGTGAATATCTAGGTACGATGACTGACTAGGTCGAGCAACAGAGGGTGGAGAAATGTAGAACTCCGACTGCGGCACACTCCGCCACGCTCCGCACGATCTAACTCAGCTACCCGTGCCCACAGGGGTCGGAATACAGCGGGATCCTCTCCCGTGTGTCCCAGTCTGCTCAGAAACGGACTAGACCATGATTGAGGAGGGTCTGTACAGCGAAAATGCGTACCAAAGGCTAAGAATTTGAATGGAAAGGGTGTCCGGAAGCTCCGGGAGGAAGGGCATAAAGGGACGTCTGTTCTAGGGCAAAGTCGACTAGATTGCAATATATCAATTGATCTCAGCAGAGAAAGTTGACATTGCCTTTTCAAGCTCAGACCAATGTCACCGATAACATTGGTCTGAGCTTAGACAGCCAGCCGTTCGAGTTCGACCCCCACTGCGGGTCGCACGACTAGACCTCTGCGCTTGCTCAATTGTTTTTTTCATTGCGGGGCTTGCCACTGACTGGAAGGGTAGTACAGACGCGGGCGAGAACTTCAGAGAGCCACTAGAGAGACGAGACTTTGAGAAGTCACAAGGCCAACTGCTACGTGCCAAGTATCAGGGAAAGCTGACGGGAGCTCATGTTTTCGGTACTGGACTAAATCGCCTCGAACAGTACGGAAAGGCGCGTGCCTCGATGAAGGTGACGCTTGTTTATTTTCTTCTTCTACCGACGTGTTTGCGAAGCTGCGGAAAGGACCGTTCACGCTGAACCCGGAGAGGCGTGCGTTGCTGCTTAGAAAGGTGAGAACGATGCACCTGGTTGGGTCGGCCCTGCTGGGGCCGTGCTCTGGCCCGACTTTGGCTTTGGCGCGGCGCTAGGCGCCGCATTCCTGCGAGGAGGTCGAATCCAGGTGCGGATAAAGTCGCCGACGTCATAACGAATGTGGTGGTCCAGCCAAGGGAGCTCCGGGTCGTCTTCTTCATCTTCGGAGAGGCAGAGCTCCTCCCGCGGGGGTAAGCCCATGCTGTCTTCCCACATCGCGAAGAACTCGTCTGCCGCTTCGAGCTCCCATGGGTCGCCAAGGTAGGCGCAGGCTGAAAGGTTGATCAAGCGCGTGAGGGGAAGGGCCGTCTTCGCTTCGCCTCTATCGCCAGGACCGAAACTAAGTCCCGCAATCGGCCCGCTCGCAAAGAGTTCGAGAGCGCGCCGGCTGTAGGAGTTGACAAAGATCCTGCTGCTATCCGCCTCGCGCCACATGAGGGCAACGTCGTACAGGGTTTTGATCTCAAGCTCTGCATTGCGGATGATGCGCTCCATTGCGCGAGGGCCAGAGATCAGATGCTCGAATAGCTGCTGAGCTGCTTGCAACCTGCGAGGCGACCAGGAAAGCTCGCTGAGCGTCGGAGGCGTGGCCGACTTGGCAGTTGCGTACTCCACGGCATCGGCTAGAGCGATGCCTGCGTCGATGTGGACTTGCCATCCCCTGTCCAGCAAGAAGGCGACCGCCGGGGAGATGGCGTGCACGGCTCGACTGTTTGGCGTCAAGGCCAGGTGAATGGAGCCGAGGCTGGCATACTTGACCTTCTGCATAAGTTGCAGAATCCCACTATCATCCATCTCGTCCTCTTCGGTAAGTGTCTGAATCGCACCACTCTCGACCTTCAAAGCGGTGGCAATCTTCTCTGCTTGACGCTCGAGTTCTGCAAGCTCGTACTGGTGTCCATCTTCGTCACACGCAGCGCACAATGCGTCGCATAGACCGAAAGAGCACATGCAGAGCAAGTGGTCCTTGACGAGAGTGGAGGAGGGCGCACTTGCGGCGGGGTCGATCTGAGTCTGGCCCGCACTGACTGCACCAGAGTCCGCAGAGTTTGCGAAAAGGTTAGGTAACTTGAGGACTGTGTCCTGTTTGAGGAGGCCCGACCCAGTGCAGATTGATTCCAACGATTTGAGTAGCGCGGCAGCAACGTTCTGATCGGCTCGATACAGATGGTTTGCGCGCATGGCCGCGCCGTCTGCGAGCTCCCCGTCTTCCTGTGGCTCGGCGACGACGGTGCCTGTGGCCGTCTTCAAAGCTAAGGCTGCCGCCTCGGCCACTTTCGCATCGGTGACGATGTAGATGACTGCGTGGTGCGCGACTGTATAGCGTCCGGTGCATACATCCGTGGGCGAGCCGATGAGCAAGTACGGCATCGGGAAACGGGGCGAGCAGGTCAAGAGGCCGAAAGAGATGAGCGTCTCCTCGCCTGTGTGAGGGCTGTCATTTGGAGCAGCATTGGTGAGATGTAGAGTTTGCAGCATCTCCACGACGCTCGTCGGAAGCGGCCCGGTAGCCCGAAGTACCGCGCCGTCTGGGCCAGTGGGAGGTAAGCAGAGACATCGACCGATCTTCGCAAGATAGCCTTGGACTATGGCTGCTCTCTTCGCACCTCCCAGCGCTTTCGGCCGTGCCGTGAAGCGAGTGTATGCGTTGAGGGTGAGTGCGGCCAGGCATACAGCCAGGTTGTCCTTGCGGGCCTCAGGGATCCTGTCGTCTGGGGCCAATGGATGGCTGAACACCACAGACCACGGTCGAAGCTGCAGGTCCAAGGCAGCGGCTTGGTCCATTGCTGCGTCTTTGGTCGCTGCGGTGTTGCCCATGTCTTGAGGACCAGCGTTGGGTGAACCGTCCTCGTGGCACGTCGTCGTCTTTTTGCCACTGAGCGTTGGTTCTGCAGCATCGGAGAGCTGCTTCAGTCGAGCCATGTCGTGCTTGAAATCACGCTCAAACACGACGACGTCGCAGCCGTTGTATATGCAGCCAAGAGGGGCATTGGTGGCCCGCATCCTGTGGCCTAGACGCTGCAGAGCCGTGTAGCGGCGTTCAGCGCTCAAGCGCTCCTCGTGATACAAGTGTGGGTATGGACCAGGGGACGGTGGCCCTTCAGTCTTGATCATCTCTTTGATGTCCCATGGCAGGAGCCAGGGCATAAGCTCAATGACCATGATGACTTCACGGTGGGGCAGCTGACCTTTCTTCTTCTCAGCAGCAGTCAAGGGCGCGACTGCCGTGATGCAGATGCCAAATCGATCCTGGTCGCCACCGTCAGCAACTTCAAACTGCTGGTCGTCTGGGAAGAATCGAAGAAGAGCGCCGAGAGCGGCAAAGAGACCGTCCTTTAGACTCCTGCAGAAGCGCGCCATACTTTCCCACTTGATGGCAGCATTGGGTGGCTGTGCGGCCGTCCAAGAAGCCGTGGCGCTTCCAAATTGAGGGTGAGCCCTCAGCGTAGCGAGCAGTGGGTGGTAAAAGTCGTTGCCAATCTTCTTACGAAGAGGCTTGACGTCCGCAATGGCAGAACCGGGCGGCGTACTATCCGCGGCGGGCCTTCTGAGCTTGATCATATGTCGTGGCGAGGAGTTGTACAAGGGAGTGCTCGGATTGAGCAGAGCCTGGATGAGTCCCTCGTTCAAAGTCAAGGTGAACGTCGAAGCATGTCCTGGTTCCATCGGTGCCTCGACGTCGAACGGCGCGGCAGCCCATACTTCTGGGTCGGGCTCCTTCGGTGGAGATTTGTAGTACTCGACTTGGAAGCACTGGGCTAAGTCCATGTCGAGTTCGAAAGCACTCGCGATGGTGGGTGACGGCCGACGAGTTGATCTGAGATGGAGGTGGGATTGGCAAAGGGAGCTGACGCGAAAGAGTGATGATGGATGGAGCGTTGGTAGAGAAATCGGAGGAAGAGGAGTGAAGAAAAGGGGGGAGCAGAGGAAGAGGCTGAAGAGAGTCGTCGGAACGAGCGTCGATAAGGTTTGCCGCGCACGCCAACGACAAGGGCGGGGGCGCAGAGCGAGAGCCGGACGCTTGCGGGCCAGGAATGTCGCAGCCTCTCGGTTGGTGGATGAAAGGGTGTGCATGTATGCTCTCAACCAGCCCAACATTCAGGACAGGGAGCGGCAATATCAGTCGCAGTCGGTCGCAATCGAACGGCCAAGAAGACTGGGCATGACCGTACGTGTGTTCAATTCATGTGGTGCTTGTCAAGAAGACGAAGGATACACGTGCGGACGGCCAGCCGATTGGCGGAAGCTCTGAGAAGTGGTAGGTCCAGGGACAATGATTCGGTGCATGGAGGCTCTCGGTAAATCTCGAACGAACAGTCATGACCGTATGCCTATTCTGCATTTCCAACTCGTCGAAAAGGATGGACTCGAACCGAGCATGTGTCTTTCTCCGTATCGAGGTTGCTCAGAAGAACCTTGGTGGAAAGCTCGGGCCGATCTGGACCTTTCGCTCATTGGTATCCGTGCTCGGCGCCGCGCTAGGGGCCGCGTATTTGCGAGCCGGCTGGAGCCAAGTCCGGACAAAGCTCGCGATGTTGGAGCGGAGGTTATGTTCGCAGTGCGGCAGATCGAAAAAATATGGGTAGGCTTCATCCTCGCGTTCATCAAGCTGGAGTTCCTTCCTTGTTGGCAAAGGGACTTCCGTGTGTCCGTCCGAAAGTAGCTCCTCCGCCACTGCCATGTGCTCCTCACCGCCCTGGTATGCACACGCTGATAGATTCATCAGCCGTACCAGCGGGTGCGACGATTTTCTCTCGCCAGTGTCGGTGGGGTCTTGCTGTAAGCCCGGTATGGGCTCACTCGCGGAGAGCTCAGTTGCTCGAAGGCTGAAGAAAGTGAGGAATACCCGCTTTGCGTCGCCTTCTCGCCACATCAAGCCGACGTCGTACATGGTCTCAATTTGTCGCTCCGCGCTGTCTACGACTAGGTCGATGTGGCGTGGATCGGAGACGAGGAAGTCGAACGCTCTCTCAGCGGCCTGAAGTCGAGAGGTAGACCAGGACAATTGCTGTACCTTCGAAGGCATAGCGGCGCGCGCACTGGCGTATTGTGCGACGTCTGCCAGAGAGATGCCAGCGTCTAGACGGACCGGCCAGGTTCGATGGAACAGAGGAGACATCACGTCCCACTGCCCGGCGATGTCGAGCCAGCTCGTTGCGTATGCCAGCTGAAGACGGACCAGATCTGCGTAACGAATCTTCTGGAGAATGCGGGGAACCTCTGAGTCTTCTGTGCCTTCCTGCCGCATGAGACTTTGGTGAGCACAATGCTCGATTAGCAATTCCGAATCGATGCGCAGTCTCTGATCCTCGAGGGCAACAGGCTGGTACTCGTGCGCTCGAATATCGCAATGCACACAGGTGGCGTCGCAGATACCCGCAGCGCAGACGCACAGCAGCCTGTCCGTGACTGGAGGGGACGCCTCGCGCTCTTGGTCCTTCTGTCTAGATCAAGAGCGCGGGATAGAGTCTGCGGAGTTCCTGTCGAAGTTGGGCAACTCGAGGAAAACATCTTGTTCCAGAAGTCTGCGTGGACGGTAGGCGATTTCGAGCGACCTCAGCAGCTCGGCCGCCACTTTCGCATCGCCCGAATACAGACAGTCAGGGCGCATGTCATCATCGCTCCAAGGATCCGCGCTGTCGAGTATCGTCACATTCGCCGCAAGGAGTGCCTCGTATGCCTCGGTAGCAGCTTCATCGCCTGTCACAACGTACAGCTTTGCAGCATGTGCGATCATGCGGCGGCCAGTGCGCACGTCGGAGGTGGAGCAAATCAGGAGATAGGGCATGGCAAATCGTGGCGAGCAGGTCAGGCGGCCGATTGCGACAAGCATTCTATCATCATCGGAAGAGATTGGGTTTGCGCCATTTGTCTCGGTCCCCGAGTGCTGTGTGGTAGTTGCAGATGTGACTCGCACAATTTGCAGCACGTCCACGATGTTGGTCGGAAGCTTCGCATCCAGCGAAATGTTGGCGGGTCCGTTGTTTTTCATCAGTCCATGAAAGGGCAAGAATGTGGAACACGGGCAGCAGCCCTTCTTGCGGATGTAGCGTTGGATGATGTCCTTTCTCTTCACATCGCCCAGTGCCTTGGGACGTGCGTTGAGCTGTGCGTATCCATGGAGGACAAGCGCAGCCAAGCAAGTGGCCAGGTTATCGATGCGAGGCTGATCAAAGTGATTGTAGGGTGCAAAGGGATGTGTGAAGACGACAGACCAGGGCCTGAGCTGCAGGGTCAAGATGAGATCCTTAGGAGACAATGGGTTGCCGATTGCTGCATCGTTGGCTTCGTTCGGAGGCAGAGTGCTTGGTGGTGAGTCGGCGGTAGAGGCACGCCTCTTCTTGCCACGAGGCTCGGTACCTGCTTGCTGTGAGAGCCGTTTCAATTGGACCATGTCGTGCTTCCAGTCCCGTTCGAACACGGCCATATCGGAACCATTGTAGATGCAGCCAAGAGGAGCATTCGTCGCCCGCATGCGGTAAGCGAGACGCTCCAATGCCGTGCGAATGACTTCCGTACCCGCTCGCTCGCCGCGAAAGATCTCGTCATAGCCAAAAGGTTCCGATGGTACTTCCGTCGCCTTGACCAGTTCCTTTATATCCTCGGGCAACAGCCACGGCATGAACTCGACTACCATGACTGCTTCCGCCTGTGTCGGGTGGCTCACCTTCTTCTTCCCCTGCGCCACTGGCCGCGGAGCAACCGCGGTGATGCAGACGCCGAACTGGTCTTGCTCGCCGCCATCGACGATTGTGAACTCTTGCTCTGCCGGGAAGAACTTGAGAATCGCAGCGAGAGCGCCAAAGAGACCAGGCTTGAGACTCTGGCGGAAATGCTGGACACCATTCCACTCCTGAGGGGCGTTGGGAGGGTGAGGGGCCTGCCACGACGCTTGCGCTTCCCCGAAGCTAGGATGGTCGCGCAACGTCTGCCACAGCGGGTCATAGAAATCATCTTCGATAGTCTTCTGGACCGGCTTGATGCCCTCGATAGTCCTAAGCCCCGGTGGAGTGCCGTCGACGGCAAGTCGTCGATCTTTGATGAATCGTCGAGGAGAAGAGTTGTACAATGGTGCAAAGGGGTTTCTCAACTTTGAATCAGCGCCTCGTTGAGGGTGAGGGTGTACCTCGTCTGCTGTGGGTGATCTGGGTGGTCCGATCGTTCGACACTGTATGGAGCAGCAGCCCAGACGTCGGGGTTAGGCTCCGAGGGAGGAGGCCTGAAGAGATCAACACGCGTGCATTCCGTCAGATCCAGATTGTTCTCGAACGCAAGAGCCATGATGGGGATAAGGCCGAATGAGTGAGAGTGGGGAAAACGGATATCGCGTGTGTGATTGAAATGAGGGGAAAGGAAGAGATAGAAGTGGGGCAAAGGAAAGGGATGCGATATAGCTCAGCGTTGCCGCCGCAAAGCAGGGAGGCGTGCGCGGCACGTACGTGCCACGGGGTCCGAGCGGCGAGGACTGTGCGAGCTCCTTTGCACTAGCAAAAGCAACAAGATCACGATGAAGCGGGGTTTGAAAGTCCAGAGGCGTGCAATTCCGTCCCGTCCCAATTGATGAAAAGTTTCGCACGTCGAGGGATCCGAGTGGCATCGTATGAGTGGCGTCGTATGAGTGGCATCGTATGCGTGGCATCGTATTGACATTGCATCGAATGGGCGCGGTCGAGCACACATACGCGGCGCCTTCCTCGTTCTCGTAACTACCCAAACGTCTGACTGCTCCTCGCCGCCCTCTTGACCTTGCTAATCCTCCAGTCATCCTGCGTCGTCGCATACTTATCGAACAGTGGCGCAATCTTCTCCCTCCTCTTGCGCTTACTGATCGCATTGGCCTCTGCCGTCCTGAAAAAGCGCGGTGCGACTTCCACCAGCCATTTGGGCTCAATGGCAATGACTTCGCGCATGTACTCCTTTGTGGTGAGGACTACCTCGTGGTAGATGCAGTACTCTGGTGCGCGGTTGAACAGCGAGCTCGAAGGGTGGATGTACACTGTCCCACCACCCTCGGCGAGACACTTGTACCCTTCCTGCGGGTCCTTCTTGGCGGCATTGCGGAAGTAGCCCGATGCAATGGCTCGGCGTACGCGGTTGTAATTCTTGCCGCAAGAGATGATATCGTGCGAATAGCGATCCATGATTCCCAGGAGCTGCTTGCGCACGTCCTGCACGCGCTTCATGGACCGACCCTGGATGAAGTTTTCCATACACCACGGCTGCGAGAACTTGCTGGCTGCCCAGCCGTTCCAGACTGTCAGAAGCGTGAGGTGGTCGCCTTCTGGCTGGAAGAACTTGGCCTTCTTGGCGTCGGCCTGCGCCTGCTTGTCCTTGGGTCGATAGAAGATGTTCTGCCCCGAAAGCATCGCCACGATGCTGAGAATCTCTTCGGAGCATCCAAGGTCGACACTTGCGATGAGCATCTTGGCCATCTGTGGCTCCATGGGGAAATCGGCCATCTTGCGTCCCAGGCGCGTAAGCAGACCTTCGTCGTCCAAGGCACTCAGCGCATACAGGTTCTCGAGAGCCGTCAGAAGCGTCTGGCTAGGCGGCGGATCCATAAAGTCAAAGTTGATCAAGTCGTTGATGCCCATGGCCTTGAGCATCAGAATCGTCGACGACAAGTTCTGCCGTTGAATATCGGGAATCGGGTTCGGCAGCATCTCGTTGCGGTAGGCCGCCTCGGTGTACAGACGGTAGCACTTACCAGGACCCGTCCGTCCGGCACGTCCCGAGCGCTGCTTGGCCTGAGCCTGTGAAATGGGCGTCACTACAAGACTGTCCATGCCGAGTCTGGCGTCGTATGCATTCTGCTTGACGAAGCCAGGGTCGACGACGTAGTAGACGCCGTCGATGGTGATGCTCGTCTCGGCAATGTTCGTGGCCAACACCACCTTTCGTGCACCGGGTGGCGCCGGCTCAAAGATCTTGGTCTGCATCTCGGAGGGTAGCGCAGAGTAGACGGGCAGGATGATCAACTCGGGCACCGCGGATCCGAGTGCCTTCATTCGCTCAAAGAGGATTTCGCAAGCCGTGTCAATCTCTTCTTGACCTGTCAGGAAGACGAGAATGTCGCCCTGAGGCTCGGACAGATGAATCTGCATCACCGTGATCAATGCTGCGTCGAGATAGTCGGGCTCCGGCTCCTTGGTGTAGAGAACCTCGACGGGATACGTGGCGCCGGGAATGGTGAAGATGGGACAGTTGAAGAAGTAGTCGGAGAACTTTGATGCGTCCAATGTTGCAGAGGTGACGATGAGCTTCAAGTCCGGCCGCCGCTTGAGTGTCTTTTTGAGGAGTCCAAAGAGGACATCGGTGGCAATGGTGCGCTCGTGGGCCTCATCGAGAACAATGACGGAATAGTTGGATGCATCCGGATCGATGAGACACTCCCTCTGGAGCATACCGTCGGTCATGTACTTGATCCGCGTCTCGGGTGATGTGCAGTCCTCGAATCGAATCGTGTACCCTACTTCGGTGCCCACACGGCAGCCGACCTCTTCAGCCACTCGCTTGGCCACACTGACGGCGGCGACACGTCTGGGCTGGGTGCACCCAATTTTGCCCCTGGCACCCGTCCTCCCGTCGCAGAAGCCTTCTTCAGCAAGGTACTGCACCATCTGCGTCGTTTTCCCCGAGCCCGTATGACCGACGACGACGAGGACCTGGTTGTCGTCGATGGCCTTGACGAGTTGTTCGCGCAGCTTGAAAATGGGGAGAGATTCGCGCTGCTCCTTGATCGTCTTGTTGGTGACTTTGCCAAACGTCGTGGCCTTGCCAAACGTCTCCTTTTTCCAGGCGGGTCGATCGTCGCCCAAGATGCCGCCGCTACCGGCCATGGAGCTACTACGCAAGTCGGCCGCAAATGTCTTTTGATCAGCGCTGGCCATGGGATCTTGCCATCCGCTACTGGTATCCCTTAGCTCGGCATCGGCACGGTCATTCTGCTCTTGCTGCCGCAGCTCCCTCCTTTCCTTTGCCAACGATGCTCCAGCGAGTGCGGCGCGATTGAGAGTGCCATCAGGTGCCTTGACGATGCTGACGGGAGAGAGGTCGAGGGTGGCAGACGTCTGCCCACGGAGAAAGGGTGCCTCCTTCTCGCTGACCTCGATGTCGACTTCCTCATCGGCATCATCAGCGTGAAGTCCTGGCCGGTCGCCCAGCGCCAGGGCCTGGTCATCGGCTCGCAGCGCCGCATAGTCTTCTTGTGTGGCAAGCCCAGAGCGAATGAGCTGTTGAAGGTCCCACCTCTCTGGCGACGTGAGGCGCCTGACACTCGATCCCCTGGCATCCGCCGCATCGTCGACGACTGGGCCACTCCTTCCACGTCCACCGCCGCCCAGCGGTTGGTTGTTGGCACCAGTGATGGCTCTGGCATTGAGTCTGTTGCGCTCCTCTTCTAGCTCAGCCTCCGTCTTGATCCGGAGGTGGGGGGAAAGGTCCTTGCCAGTCGTCTGGTCGACGTCCTTCATGGAGAGATCAATCTTAGTCCCAATGACGGACATGACCTTGACTTTTACTTGCTGGTTGCGCTTCAGATGGTCAGAGGGATGTTCGAGACGTTGCGGGGGTGCGACGATGCTGCCAATATGCACTCTACCTTCGCATCTGCCCTGAACGCCTTCGAGAGCAACAAAGGCGCCAAAGTCTCTCATATTGGTGACTCTTCCATCGTAGATTTTGTAGATGACGGGTCTCTCGTCGAGTTGTGGCCCAGGTCCCCACCGTGAGGAAGATGGTCCGTGGCGATGCCGATCATCGCGATCGCGACAGGACTGGCCTGAGCGGCCATCGTCGTCGTAGTAGCGACTGCCGTTGCCGTTGCGATGCGGAGGTGACCTCGATCTGCGATTCGATGATGATTCTCCGCTGCGGCCATTATTGGAAGCGCGATGTTTCCGTTCGATGTCGCGGATAAAGTCGTCAACTCCAACCTCGATTGCATTGGGGGCGCCGCCAGTGGCTGCCTGCTTTCTCCTGCTGGCCTCGAGCTCTTCCCTGGCCTGCTGCCTCCTCTGCTCATCGCTAACCAGCTCCGAGTCTGCGATTGCCAGCCCAGGGAACTGTCTCTTTCTTGCTGCGCGCTCCTCGTTGTCCCTCAGCGCAGCCTCCTTGTCCTCTTGACTCTTTGCCTTTCCCTTTGCATCTGCAACACCTGCAGGCCCAGACGGCGAGTTGGCATTAGCAGCTGCCTTCCTGTATTTTGGATGTGACCTCCGGATGATTCTGTCTATGCTCTCCACGAGCGCTTCCGTGTACCCGGCCTCTTCGCCGCCTGCGTCGGCAAGCTTCTGCTTGAACTCATTGTAGGTCGGCGATTCGAGGTGAAAATGGAGAACAAAGTCGGCGAGTAAGGAAGACTGGTCTTCGGCAAAGTCGGTGTAGTTTGAGATTGTGTTGATGAGCTGGCGCTTCGTTGAGAGCTCTTCGAGCTTTTGGAATTCGGAAGCCATCGTCGCGACGCCTCTTTCCACGACGCGGATGGTCGAGGGGGATGTGGCGTCTAGGGAGCGGGTGTGTGATTGACAGATGCAGATGCAATTCGCCACTATGCCATCGATGGGGCAGCGAGGGGCGTGCTAGGTGATGATTAGGACAGCGCGAAGAGTGTGGAGAATGGTGGATAGCGGTACAAAATCAAGACCGTCGAGGGCTGCGAATTGCTTCGGGTTTGGGAGTGGCGGTTGGAGGTCGCTCGGCTCGGAGCCGACAGAGGGGGCTGAATGAGTGATCACGTGACGCTCTCGGGGCCTCACTGAAACGGAAGGCGGGACGCGTCCCACTTGGACGACGCGCTGAGACGCGCCGCGCACTTTACGCGTTCGACTTGGCGAAGCGGCAAAGGCCAGACAGACAAGGGACGAGGGGAGGGAGGTGTTGGACGTGTTGGAGGTGAGTGACTAGGGGGGGGGAAGAACATGTTGGTCGGTGGCGAAAAGTGGAAACAAGTGGAGTCATCCTCAGACTATTCATACTCTGTTCCACTCCACGACACTGTATTCTGCAGCAAACGCCTTGAGTCCCCCCTCCCCAACACCCCGCCCGCCACGATGCCCAGCCTCGAGCCAACATCCTCTGCAGGCCTCGCCTACCCAAAGGTGCTCGGGTGGGCCCTCAAGCAGCACATTGGCGGAGGTGGTTTCAGCAAGTGAGTCGTGGTGGCCGGACAATGCAGCCCATGCGGGTGGTGGAATACTGACTTACCCCCCTCCCTCCCTCAGAGTCTTCCGAGCAGTGAATCCCTCCCACCCAAAGTACCGCACAGCCGCCGTCAAGGTCGTCTCCCTGCTGCGCAATCCACCACCCGACCGCAAGGCCCTGCAAAAGGAAGTGCAGATCCACGCCATTCTCAAACACCCTCACATCCTCAAGTTCCTCGGCGTCGAGGAGCGAGGCGTCTCCAAGGAGGAGAGGGGCCGCTTCTTGCCCGCAGTGTACATTGTCCTGGAGCTGGCAGGCGGTGGCGACCTCTTTGACAAGATTACGCCCGATGCAGGTGTAGAGACGGACTTGGCACATTTTTACTTTACGCAGCTTGTAGCTGGCCTCGAGTACATCCATGGACAGGGCATCGCACACCGCGACATCAAGCCCGAGAATATGCTCCTGGACAACGAAGGCAACCTCAAGATTGCCGACTTTGGGCTGTGCTCAGTATACAAACACAGGGGTAGAGAGAGGGAGATGAAGGGCGCCTGTGGCAGCTTGCCATACATTGCACCCGAGATGAATGGCAGGCCGTACAAGGGCGAGCCCGTCGACGTGTGGTCTGCTGGCGTCGTCCTCTTTGCGCTCCTGGTGGGCAATACGCCCTGGGACGAGCCTACCACGCGGGCGCCCGAATACGTCGCCTACCTTGATGGTACTCTCCTCGAATACGAGCCATGGACACGGATACCCGGCGAAGAACTCGCACTGCTCAAGGCCATGTTGAACCCCGACCCTTCTCGCAGACTTAGCATTGCAGCCATCAAGCGTCACCGCTGGTACACACGCAAGAATCCCCTCCTCGCCCCCGTCTCGGGACAGTGCACAGATCCGACGTCACTCGCCGAGCGTCTCCTCCAGGGACTCATCGTCAATGGCGAAATGGACTATGCTGCGCCAATCTCGGCAGAAGAACGCGCCAAGCAGCTACACAGCGACGGCGAGCGAGCAGACGTTCCAGAGAACATTTCTTTTACCCAACCCGAAGTCGTTCCCTCGCGGTCTTCTCTGCATGGTCTGCCGCCCTCCAGCGCCCTTCAACCCTTGTCACACCGGCGAGGCGGACCACCTTCGAGCCTCAGTCCCAGCGCTGCCCCGCGTCGCTCTGGCTACCTCGACTCCCTCTCGCAGCAATTCGCCGCCCGCCGGACAGAGTTCGCCCAGTCCCAGACGCAAGCACTGGGAGCGCATGGACACGCCCCGCCCAGTGCCAGCCAATTCACCGAAGCACTCAACTTCTTCACGCAGCCGTCCCTCTCCCAAGCACTGGGCGGTGCCGCTGGTGGTCCAACCAGCGCACTGAGCATGACCCCCAATCTGACGCGCTTCCCCTCGCACGCTTCTGTCCCTGTGCTCCTCGCCCGTCTATCAGCGGCTCTACATGCCATGCGCGTGCAGCACGTCGTCGAGCCGCTGGGCGAGGTCCTGCCCCCTGGAGAGGAGGTGCCCGCCCTTGGAGGCGCCGCTGCTGCCGATCCCGATGCGGATGCCGTGCCCGACGTAGGAGGAGATGTGGACGCAGACATGGACGTGGACGTGGACATGGACGCTGACCTCGACTTGGACGTCAACGTCGAAGGGCGCGGTGCTACGCGTACGCATTCCACCGACAGTGCAACATCCCGTACATCGGGCTCGGGCTCAGGCTCAGGCTCAGATAGCGATGCGGGTACAGTCGTCCTCGAGGACGGCAGGAGGAAGGCAGCGGCAGTGGCGGCCAATGGCTCTACCTCGACCTCGAGGTCGACCTCAAGTTCCCGTGCCGCAGCGCACACGGCACATACCAATATCCCCTACGGGAGCAAAGGCGCGCGTATCCGCCTCGGCCTCATCGACAGACGGAAGTGTCCCCTCCGAGGAGAGATTCGCATCGAGGCGCTCCGCCGTGTGGGTGCGCACTCCTCGCCGTCGTCGCCGACGCAGCAGAGGGAGGCACAGTGCCTCGTGCTTATGCGGAGGTCACGCGGGAATCCACTGGAGTGGAGGAGGGTATTTGGGCAGCTTGTTAGAGAGGGGCCGGTGGCAGAGTGTATTTGTCGGTGAGCGGCGTGGATGGGGGTGGGGGGAAGTGTATGTATGCATGTATCACCGAGCGGATCGCAATGACCAGTGTATTGTACGATGATGACAACGATGACGACTCAGCTCCGGAAGGCTGTGCTTTTGAGACTTGTCCGACAACGAGCGAGGTGGACGTGAGCACGTGACATAGCGTGGTCGCTGGAGATGATCAAGCGAGGGCGTCCCAGCACTCATCAAACGCAACGTAGTGTGCAGTACAGTATGACCCTTTGCTATTGCAGGTAGGTAACAGGTCGTGATGATGCTGGTTGCTCATACACTCATTGACATCCATGGAAGCAATGAGATGAATTCGGAAGCCGAGAGCTGCTCGAACAGAACCGGAGCGTAACCAATCACTCCATAGGAGGTCTGCGTAAAGCTATTCCGCTTTCAGCGTGAGTCTGCCTAGTACGTCACGGTCCACCGCTTGCGAACCGAAACTCTCCTTGGCCCGCGCACCGCAACAGACCCTCGCGTGAACAAGTCTCCTATCGGCGTGTGGCCCCGCTTCTTGATTCTCTTCATGTTCTTAAGCGATCCACCGCTTGGTTCCACACTCGTCCTGACTGTTTCAACCCATACAGTCGCTTGATGATCTTGAAGACTTTGCCCTCGGGTACGTGGGCACCTTCGGGCGGCCTCGCATGCACGTCGTGACTGAGCGTACCGTTGAGGTAAGCCTGTTCGAAGTCCATGCAGTGCAAGAACCACTTGGGTGTTGCCGCCCAGGCCAAGATGATGCATATGGCTGTCCGCGGTGCCACTGGAGCGAAAGTCTCTTCGAAATCGATGCCGTGTCGTTGCGTAACCTCTCTGGCTACCAAGCGTGCCTTGTACTTGGCGGGGAAGCCAAATTCCAACTGGCAATTCCCGAGTACGTACGGCTGGGGCGCCTGTGTTGCCGTGACCGACTCGTAACTGATAAAAGGGTTCTTCTTGATGTCGACGAGTTGATTTACGTCCTTGTTGCCTCGGCGGCTTCCGAGGGGCTTGAGGACGGGCCTGGGCCCGGTGGCGTAGTCGGAGACGATTGGGCTCCTGGTCAACATGGGCGGGGCGGGCTCCGCGATGACAGTCTGCTGCGCTGGACCAAGACTACAAGGGAGGGGAGGGAAAAGGCGGGACGCAGGGCCGCGAGGCATATCAGATTCGATTCTTGATCTTAGTCGTCACTATCGAACCGAGGCTAGGACTCACGGTGACATGCGCGTCTTGGAGGGGGTGCGAGCAGCAGAAACAGGCCTGGTAGTTGTCTTGACGTCGGAAGTCTTCTGCCATGGACGGCGGGCAGAGAGACAGGGGTGGCCTTAGCCTTGGCGGTAGTAGTGATTTGACGTTGGCATTGACCCTGTCGATCTTCTTCTGGCGCCCGGCGCGGTATGGGACAGAGCGGGCGCATACATCCTGGCTGACGTGCGCAGGAATGATGCGGTCGGCGGGGTTGTAAGAGGAAGTAGTGGTCGACATTTAGTATGTGGTAGCAGTTGTATGTCACGCTCGAACGTGGATTAGGTATGGGACGACGTCTCGTCAATCAGCACCGCGACAGGGCGTCGTGCTTGCCGAGCTTGGAGGACGATTGCGCCCATGCCTTGTTGAACCTGGAGCCATAGGAGGTCTGCGTAAGTCTAGGCGTCGCACAAAGGCGCAGTGCGTATATGCTGTGGATTTCTGCTGGCATTCCGGGTTGAAACAACGAAAGCGGGCTTGTAGTGTGAGCCACTGACTTGCGTGAACTCCGCGCCGCTGACAATGACCATCGACGAGAGACTTACCGTGCCAGTCATGTGCTTTGCGCGCCTCGTTCGCCTGGCGTGGGCCCTACAATGGCAGGTACGACTGCGAAGAGTCAAGTGTGGCTGGTGGCTGGTGTTGCTGACAAAGTGATTGGACCTTGAGCTTACAAACTGAGACGCACGGCTATGACTTGAGGAAAAGTGCGGTAAGTATGTTAATAGGTAGAGAAAGGAAAGGAAGAGACGAGGACGAGCCGCGCTCGACACGGACACACTTAAGTACTTTCCGCCAGTCAGTCAGGAGGGGCGCCTGGCGGGGGGATGGGGCCGCGCGGCGCGTAGGCGGGGCTCTCAGCCAGACGCAAGGGGCTGCTGGGTGGGTACCTAGGCAGCAGTCCATCACACCATGCAGCGACTAGTCATTTTGCAAGGAGCATATCGTACAATTTTTCACTACTAGGACGGACTAGCGCGGGAAGCCAAAAAAAGGAGCAGGGAGGAGGAGCAAAGTTGAGGGAGCGAGGCGCAGGCGCAGGCGGGCGGGATGGCACGTCACAGAGCGTAAGCAAGCAAGCTAGCGCACAAAGACGTGCGAGGAATTGGGGAAACAGATGATACCGAAAGTAGGAGGATGACACTCGTTGCGAGGCTGACGTGGAGTAGAGTCGTGTGATGACTAGGGTCGATGATGCAGGATAGGAACATGGAGTGTGGTGCGAAGACGGGCAAGTGGCAAGTCGAGTCGAGTCGAGTCGATCCGGGTGGTGATTCAAAGGGCGCATGCAAGTATGGACAGAGAAAGGCAGATGGGTGGCAAGGCGGGTATGAGATGAAGCATGTGTCCAAAAGCTCTGTGTTAGGTAGTATACGTCCGCGGGTACGCGACAGGGCGAGTGGCAATCAAGCCGCAGCAGCAGCCAGCGTATCCGCGGCCTGCTGCTGCTGCTGCTGCTGCTGCTTGCTTTGCTCCCGTCCTTGTGTATGCTCCTGGTGTTCCTGCGTCGGCGGAGGTGGCGACCCTCCCGTGCCATTGAAGCCACCGCAGAACGAACCCAGGGTACCAAGGGAGTTCATACCAGGCCCCATGTCGACGCTGGTATTCATTCCCATTCCCATGCTCAGCCCGCCGCCGAGGCCCATGCCCATGCCCATGCCCGCGGCCATGCCCAGTCCCGCACCCGAACTGCGGTCATGAGGAGGCTGCGCCGTACCATGGGCATGTGCCAGGCCCGCAGCGCTGGCGAGCCAATCCCCCAGGGAAGGCGGTGGGATCACAGCGCCGAATGGTCCACCGCCCATTGCCCCGCTGGGCCCTGCGTAGGAGTGAGAACGGGAGTGTGTCCGCGAGGTAGAGGGTACACCGAGCTTCGAGTCGTCGTTTGCCTTGGCGCTGGCGCTGGCGCGGTGCATCATGTCGAGATGCGTGAAAAAGGCGCCTTCGTTGCGTTGTTCTTCGTCGCCGTCGGGCTGCGCAGGTGTTTGCTTGCCATTGATGCCGTTGGCACCGTGGTCTGTGGGCTGGCCATCGTGGCTAGCCTCACGGTTTCTTGACTGTTGGCCACCTTGCTGCTGCTGCTGCTGCTGTTCGGAGGCATTCTCGTGCTCGGCAACCATCTTGCGAAAGGCATCCATGTCCAGCTCGCTCAGGTCGAACGTGCTGGCGAGATTTCCCAGCGGCCATGAGAAGTTGTCCGTCGTCTCGTGTGGCCACAGGCGCTGCGACGAGGTGCCGTGATTGGGTTGCTGCTGTTGCTGCTGCTGCTGCGGTTGCAGGTGATGTCCCTGCTCTTGGTGGCGCAGCAGTTCTGCCTGGAGCATACGGTTGTGCGACGCCTGCTGCTCGATGAAGTCTTGCAGGGCGCGAATGTAGTCTACGCTCTTGCGGAGGATGATCCCCTTGTTGGGTCGTGCCTGGGCGGCGGCAAGCGTCTCTGAATTGGCAGGTGCAGATGCGAGAGCATCCAGGGCGGCCTCTTCCACGGAACATTTGCCGCGCGCCAGCTTGGCGAGACAGCCCTCGGGCATGGGCACCTTGACGACTTTGGAGTTGTTACCTCCGCTCTGGGAATGTGCAATGGCGTCCAGTAGCATCGATTCGGGGAGGAGCGAGGCGAGCTCCGCAATGCGCTCGTTGATCGTGTCGCGACGACGACGCTCGACGAGGTTGTGCGACTCGCGGCGCTTCTTGCGCTTCTCGGATTCGGACTTGACTCGCCGTCCAGTCGGTGACGTCGTCGTTGTTGCGGCGGCCGTCGACGACGACGATGCTGCTGTCGAGTCGACCTTCTTCTTGGCTGCAGCAGTCGCGGCAGAGGGCGCTGAGCCCTCGTCATCGTCTTCGACGTCGCTGACGTCTTCGCCATCATCTCCTTCGAGTGTCCCCATTTCCTCGTCGTCGACGGCAGCGTCCTTATTACCATCTCTGGGCGCAGCCGTTCCATTGATGTGCGGCTGCTGCTGGCGACGGTCCGAATCGTCGTCTCTGCTTTGGCCGTCAACTACGTGTTTCAAGCGGCTGGA
Organism: Quambalaria eucalypti; assembly: GCA_004016185.1. Lineage (NCBI taxonomy): Eukaryota > Fungi > Basidiomycota > Exobasidiomycetes > Microstromatales > Quambalariaceae > Quambalaria > Quambalaria eucalypti. The sequence goes on from RRYC01000098.1 coordinate 81,361, forward strand.
AGACGACAAGGAAGACATCGCATTCGTCGAGGGGCTTGCGTCCGAGTTGCTCGAGGCAAAGGGCGAGTCGTGGCTCATGGCGTGCACCGCCTCGGTTTCGGGCACGTCCTCCAGGATGCGCCCGCTGACTCGGCCCAACGAACGCGAGGCTCTCCTCACCTTGTTCTCGGGCCAGGTCCGCGGCGGCGATCGTTTGGACTCTTGCGAGCTCTCCCCACCTGGCGTCCGCATCTCGCCGAGGTTGGGGGTATCCGCGTCCTCCTTCTTTGGATCCCGCGTGGGAGGGGACATGCTCGCCGATGGCCCACTGCGTTCGGATGAGCCCTCTCGCTGGGCTGAGGTGCCATTGCTGTCACTGCTTGCGGCGGCGGGTGCGGCGGCGGCAGCGACGGCTCCGTTGGGTTGAGGGAACCAGTTGTTGTTTGGACGTGCGGTGGCGGGCGACTGCGCCGATACTTGGAGATTCATGTTGCCGAACATCGCTGGCATCGACGAGGGCAGCGACTGTGGGTGAAAACCCGGTGAACCCAATGGCTCGCCGCCAGGGGTGTTACCCATACCCGGAGGAGGGAACGGCCAGCCTTGAGGCCCCGGGTAAGGAAACGGTACAGGCATGGAAGGATGGCCGGGTGGGGCGGCCCAGGGCGTGCCGGGTTGCGGCCACTGGGACCAGCCGTGCGTGGGTGCACCATGAGGGTGTGATCCAGGCGCAGCAAAGTGCGGCCATTGATACCCAGCAGGCCAGGGGCTGGCAGTCCACGGGATGGGGATACCCCCAAAGGAAGTGGAGCGATCCGCAGCGCCGCCCGTCGTCTCGGTCGAAGTGTCGATGCGCAAGGCGTCTTGTTTCCCTTGAGAGGGGGAGCCCTTGCTGCCCAGGCGGGCGGCCGGGCCCGTCGAGTTGCGCCGAGTGGGGCGTGACCGGGACCTGGGGGCCTTTCCAACGCCTCCCTGTTCTTCATCTGTCCGTGTCGAGGTGGCTGCCGTAGCAGCATTGGTGTGGCCACGATCGTTGGAGGGAGAACGCCGCTTCTCGCCTTGGCGAAGTCCCGAAGAGGATGGGTTGCGCTTTGTGGAACTGGGGCGGCTCCCTGAATCGTCGGCATGTCGGCCCATGCGGCTGTTCTCGAGGACAGCAGAGATGGACTCGGTAGGCGTGGCCGTCGTCGTTGCGCTGCGTGGTCTCGGCTTACCGTCTCTAGCGGCGACTCGCAAGCTGCTGCTACTCATCTTCTTCATGTCAGGTTTCGTCGTTGGGAAGACGGGGCTGGCTGAATGCACGCTTGTGGCCTGTGTAAAGTCGCTCGCGACGGAAGCACCATCTCCTGTGCTGGGCGGGCCGGTTGAGACGGACCCCGTGGTCAAGGGCGAGCTGGCACCAAGACTGGCGGCGAGGCTGGGCTTTCGGGTGCCGGAAGCGTCGTCGTCGTCTGCGGTGTGAGTGTTGTCGGGCGTGCCAATCATACCGGGCAGGAAGAAGCCCTCGTTGAGGGACTTGGAAGGCGCCGAGGCAGCATCTCCCGATGCGTTTGGCGTGGGTAGAGGGGAGAAGCTGACCCAGGCATTGAGGTTGTGAAAGGCCTCGAGGGAGAATGGTGCGTCGGGGCCGTCATGGCCGTCACCGTTCATGATGACGTCTTCCATGTCCGTGTCGGTGTTGTCAAGGTGACCCATGCCTGTATGTTGGCTCTCCATACCGTGGCTCAGCTTGCTGCTGGTAAAGGGTCCAGGCTCGCTGGCAGAGATGGCCGTGTGATTGTGGCTGGACGGCCGCGAGAGGCTACCCCAGACGCTGTCATCGTCCATGAGGAGACCCGTATCGATGTAGGAAGAGGCGGCGGCGGCATTGGAAGCGCTTCCCGCCGTCTTGTTCTGGCCGGAGTGGCCTGTATGCGCACTAGAAGTCGATGGAGTGGGCAGGGCAAAGCCCTGATGGCGCTTTTTGGGCTCGTTGAAAGACATTGTCGTCGTCGTCGTCGGTGAGTGAGGCCTGTGTGGTAGAGGACGTCTCACCGAGTATCATGCGATGTCGGAGTGTGACGAGTAACGGGTGCCAAGAATTGGGAGAAAGAGACGGCCGGAATGGTACTCCTTGGTGCTGAGCTCAGCAGGTGCGGTCGTCGTGTTGGCTCAAGAGGTGACGGCGGTGACGGCAGTGACGGCAGTGACGTCGCAGTCGTTGACCCCCTGATTGTTGGCCTCGGTGAACTCGTCTCCGCTTGAGGCTGAGTTATGGGCAATCAAAAAGGCCCACTGAGGCGGGTTCGAGCGCGGCCCGAGTGAATGCGGGGGACAAAGTGCGGGGTAAGTAATTGGGATCGAGGGCAAAAGGGCACAGCTCGCTTCAATGAAGTGTATGCGCTCGTAAGTACTGCAGACTCGCAGAGGGGCAGAAACTATCCTGCCGGGCAAGTGCGAGTATCGTGCCGCTGTGGCTCGACGGGACGCTGGATCGCTCCGGAGCGGCTCAATGTGGAGCCGCAATGAGAGGGCGGTACGGTCGCGGGTACGCGGTCCGGGCCGCGTGAGGGTTTGTGCCGTGGGCGTGTCGTTTGAGAACTTGGCTGGTCGAGGCTGGTTGCTCGCTCGGCCTTGTGGAAGAGTATTAGCGGAACGAGGAAAGGGACCGACGAGGCGTGTACAAGGGTAGACAAGGTTGTAGGTCGTCTTCGTGTGCGGACCGTGGACCGTGTGCGGGTCGTGTGGTATGTGTATATATGGAATCAGAGGAAGCGGCAGACGGTGGTGCGCGGCAAGGTGATTCCGCTCGCTATCTTCGGAGAAGTAGGAGATAGGAGATGAAGGAGGAAAGCAGAAAAGAGGGGGAATGGGGGGAATGGATTGCGTGAGGATCACACGTCGAGGTGGTACGGAATAGAAGAGAAAGCCAAGCGGGGTCGTGGGTCCGGGCCGCGTAGGCGTCTGAAGGTTTGGGCGGGGGAAAGTGTTATGAGGCAACAAGGCTGCGAGGCGAAGCGAGGCGAGGCGCAGGGACAGCGGGGGCTGAACGAAGGAAGGAGAAGGAGCAAGAGGGTGCGAGATCGGACGACGAGGGGGGCGAGGTCGCGAGGTGGCGCTGTGAAGGGAGGGAAATTCTGGCGCTATGGATGGGTGTGGTGGGTGTGGGCGGGTGGCTGGGTGGGTGGCTGGGTGGTGCTCTGGTACGTTGGGTGGAATAACCAAGGGATTCCAGACGGCGAGGCGAGGCGAGGTGATGGCGCTTCGGCGGAGATGCGTTGGGGGGTTCTGATCTGAGGAACACGGGCGACTGCTGGTGATCAGGAGCAGTGTGGGTGAGGACAACCTAGGCCTCCTTCTTGGGTGGGTTTGTCCCCTCTTGGGTGGGTTTATTGGATTGTGTGGAGGATGTTTGCAATTGCCGCTGCCAGAATAAACGCATTCAGGCAAGCGACGAGGGTACGACGTCAGTGTAGTGGCATTTGCGCGAGCGGACGGGTCCAGAGCAGCAGCAACCTCAACTGAGGGGGATCAAGCGAGTGTGTGGAGTGGGAAAAAAGCCGTGTCAGCGGTGGCGGCGATGCGGCAAAAGTGCCACCCCTCTCGTCTGGCTCTGCGTCTCTCTTGTTTGGATTCTGCGGGGGCTGTCCCTTGGTCGCTTGGAGCGTGCTCGGAAGGCTTCCGAAGGGTGGTGAGCAACGGTATCGAGGGCAGAAAGGGCGCGGGGGCACAGGGCGCGGGCGCGCGGGCGCGGGTGCAGGGCAGCACAGCACAGCATCAGCGCTGACCCCGTCAGCCCAGCAGCCCCCACGCGGCAGCCCACTTACCCCGCAAATGGACGCAAAATGGGCGAGTCAGCAAGTGCGAGTTGCGAGTTGCAAGTTGGGCCAAAGTGCGACGCCGCCGCGGAGACGCGGAGACGCGGAGACAAGGGGATGCAAGCGCAAGCGCAAACGGCAGCAGCGACCGACGACCGACCGACCCACGGCCAATCAAGGCTCGCAGCCCACACACCCGCCGCCCAGCCCAAGACACTTCTTACCGCCATTTCCATTCGCGTGCATGAACGGCACCAGCCAGGCCATTTCAAGTCAAGACAACCAGTTCAGACAGCGAGCACCCTTGCTCCTTGCGTTTTAGTGAGACGGGGGCCAGTGATGCGATGCTGCGATGCCCACGGGCGCACATCAACCCCGCATAGCGTGGCGTGGCGTCGCCGTGACGTGGCGTGGCGTGGCGGGGGTCTCGCGCCCTGTTGCAGTTGCAGTCGCACTGGCTGCAAGCGAACCTCGGGGCGAAGGCCCGTCGAGGCGAATGGCAAGTGGGCGACATCGCAGCATTCGCAGCGTCAGCAAAAGAGCGTCATCTCCGTCCCTTTTGCGGCTAGCCACCGACCGACTCGCCGACCCAGTCGCCCACCACCCGCCAACCCTCGAGCCTGTTTGGCATGCGGGGCGCAAGGACCCCTGGCCCACCCGCACCTGCACCCGTACGTACGTCCACGCACGCTGCCCACGCTGCTGCTGCGCCCCACACGCGCCCCACACGCACGCACCTGTGCCCATTTAAGTCTCCTCGCGTTGCCCCGCCCCACGAGTGACAGAGTGCGGGGTAAAGAGATGGTGCGGGGCAGCAATTACGGCGACCACGCCAGACGCTAGGCGTACGCTACGGCGTACTGCAAGTAAGTATGTAAGTATGTACTCCTCGCCTCGTCTCGTCTCGCCTCATTCTCGTTGCCGCGGGCCGAACGTACGTCGCTGCACTGCACTGCACTGCAGGCAGCACAAAGACAAAGCGGCCAAAGCCAAGTCACTGCAAGTCAGTCAAAGTCCAAAATCTAGGCTGCGACACCGCCTCGCCCAATCTCGTCCACCTCGTCCCCCGATCTGACCTGCAACTTGCGCACCTCGCGCGTCGCTCCTTTTTTTTTTGTTTTTTTGTTCTTCCCTGCTTAGGAACTCGAGGGCTGCCATGCCAACGGACGCATCGCCACGCAGCATCACGCAACGCCTCCCATTGCTGCGCTGCGACGCCCGTCTCGGACATACTTTGCCGGTCTGCATTTGTCGTGTCTCTTTCCCCGCACTCGCACCCTCTCGCATCTTGCACCGTCTCGCCGTGCCGTGTCGTGTGCCGTGTCGCTGCGTTGACTTCAAAGCTGAGTCCTGCCTCTCGGTGCGTAAGTACAGAGCCGTCGAGCCGCATCGACCTTTTCTTTGGCACTCTGCGTTCGTCTACTTGCGTCCTGACTGGGCTGGATCTAAGCGCGTCGCTTGGCAATCCCGGCTCTGCGCTGCCGAGACTTCTCCATGGTAACAGAGTACAATACAACCACGCCCAGACTAGCAGCCCTCAGACCGGATCGCAACGCCTCGGACAAAGGTGAGCCAGTGCGCCACCCGTATTCGATCTCCGCGGACACCGCTGCGCGCGCACGACGGAATTCCTCCTCGCCTCGTATCGCCTCGCCTCGCCTCCTCGGATACGGGAAAGCCTCACGCTGCTGAACAAACTTGTACGTTATGCTCGCCAGAACCACCAGCCCACCCAGGCACAGTAGCGACACGCACACGCGTCCGGGGAGGAAACAGCCAGGACAAGTGATGGCAGTTCACTGCCCGGCGGTCATGGTTGCGAGCCCGTTCACTGGCTGACCGGCCAGGCTTCTGCCCATTGCATTGCATTGTATGTCATTCTCCTCCGAGCCCTCTCCTTAGCCACCTTATCCTTATCCTGCTCCCACGCACCGTAGTCATACATAGCGCAAGCGAGCGGACTCCGCACAACGTCTGCCTGCAAGCAAGCAACTCCGCTTCCGACACGCGACAGACCATGTCAGGCCCTCCAAATAGGCTCAACCCCGCATTACGCCGACTACATTTCCGTCCCAGGCCGGGCGCTTGCGTACAATACTTTACAGCGTATAAGCGACCCCACACTTTTTGTACTTGTTCGCAAGGCAGATCCATCTTAGGGCTGCGTCGTTCCTTGCTGGACATTGCCATGTCCCACTTTTGCTCCTATTTGAGCACATACATTCGCGGGAAATGCCCTGCCTCGCTTAGGCTTGCGTTGATGGCGGCGTTGCTTCTTCTTCTCACTGGCCATGGACACGGCCAGGGGGCCTCGATGTTGCACTCCTTGTCCGTTGTGTCCCAGTAGTACGGAAGTACGAACCAAAGCGACACAGTACCTCCACTCGCTCCCGCCCGAGCACATGCATACATCCCTTGCACACTGTGCGCAGATCCAGGTCAGGAACGTCCGTGCGAGCAGTCGGGACTTTCCGGATTGCCAAGCGCTGATGACCATGACAGAAGTGCCCCCCGATCTACATGGCTCGTTGCGAACGTCAGTCTATCAGCCCAGTCCAGGTCAGCCCAGCCCAGCCCAGTCAGGCGGGACGCCCAGACAAGAGCACCGGGGGCTCCAAGCCACTCTGATTACAAACAGAGCTTCCAGTTACCGACCCACCCAGGCTCAAGGTCAAAGTGAAGGTCAAGGTTATGTGTGAGCGCCCGTCTGAGTGAGTGCACCGCCTCCCTGATACGCCCCGCCCGCACCGCCAAGCCCCGCACCGCACCGCACCGCCCGTCAGCGAGGCACAAACTCTGCTAACGAGTTGCGCCAGTCATCATCTTTGCGGGGTGGCGGTCGCTTGGTCATGCCATTCAATACTTCGGATGAATCCGGGGCTGGACGAAGATTCCTACCTAGGTAGCGTAGTTTCGAATCCTCGAGCTCGGAAGCTAGAGGTCAAGCTCGCGTACAATACAACACTGCGCTTATTCCCACCCCATCCCCTCTGAGACGACGTTTAGTCCAGCAGCGCACAATCACACCACATCCAAATCCAACTGGAAGGAACTCTTCTCAAGCTGCTGAGATCGGGTTTGAGCAAGTTGCGCGGAATAAAGACTCCGCTCGTTTCGTTCCTCTCGAGCCGAGGGGAGGGGAGGGGAGGAAGGCTTACTTAGGCGAGGCGTGGCGTGGCGTGGCGAGGCGCGAAGATAAGAAACAACAACTTCCGGCCCTTCGCATTCGCAATCGCAATCCCTTTTGTGGTTCCTCATCTCACCTCGCACCACATAGTGAGCCTCTCTCCCGCCTTTTCTTGCGCTCGCTAAGGCACGCCTCGCCCGTGCCTTTTTTACAGCTACTTGGCTCCCTAGCGAGACAGGGCCCTCGCCTGCGTATGTACGTACGTGGAGGCGGATCCTCGGATCTTCCTGGACATAGGTAGATCCGTCAGGCCCGTATTTCGTCCTCTAGGTCCGCTCCGTTCTCCCCCGAGGAGAATTTCAAGGTCAGACAGAGGGCGATGGAGAGCGTGGCGTGGCGAGCCGGGTCAGTCCGAGGCGGGGGCGGGGTGGGGTTGGGGTGCCGTCCGTGAGGAGTTCAACGGTGAAGTCTACTCTCAGGCCACGCTGGAGGCGTGATGCACCTCGAGTCGAGTTGAGTGAAGGACTGCTGCTCCTCCTCCTTCCGTGTAGCAGTAGCAGTAGCATTACGACGACGGCGGGAGGAACCGGGAGAAGGCCCTCGCTGCGATGCAATGGAGAGATGGGTCGTGTGACCCCAGTCTTGCGTGGTGATGGAGAGGAGAATTACAGTGACCAGAACTAGAATCAGCGCTATCGCACCTTTTGCGTGGGAACAGTGTGCCACGTGGTGCAGCGTGGCCCGTTGATTTCGGATCCGAGGACGTAGTGCTCCTACCGCGCACCGGGACGGACGTAGACTCCCGCCAAAGGCCCGAACGGTACCGGCCCTTAGGTGAGTCTGGTTGCTCCCTTCATCCTCTCGCCTCTCTTCTGCTCGATTCGACTCGGACGCTGTGCGTATCCGGGCATTCCCTGAGCTCAGTCCTGCGCTCAGCACCACGCCTACCGACTGAGCGGGGAAATCGACGCGATTGCCTACTCAACGAGGGCGCAGGCAATGCTCAGTCCTTGGTCGAGCTGAACTGAGCGCAAGGACGATGCGATGCGTACATGCGCGGGTATGTAGGTGACGCAGAGTGTACGGTGTGTGCGAGCGCTCGAGGCGGATCTGGCGGTGGAAACGGGAGCGGTCAGAGACTCGAGCCCTTCCTCAAATGCGACTTCAGACCCATCCGAGGCAGGGCGGGCATTCTCGAAGTTTGAAGGTCATCGAATTGATCTTGTCCACTGCAGGTGAAGCCCGAAGAGAATGCGTGAGAGATCGTGGAATCACGCCACGGCACAGAGATTGCTCCGCTCCGTCGCAGCTCCGGTGAAGAAGTTCGAGCTCTCGACGATGATGACGGGGCTGAGGCTCGCCCGCTCGGTACGTTCGTTCCGAGAGGGATCGGCGGTGGCCGTCCTTGAATGCACTGAAGAAGCGGACGGCTGGGCTTTTATATCTACGTGATCCTTGCACGCCGTCGCCTCAGTAAGCACAGCCCCACCGTTCCTACATAGCCACGCCCACGCTCTGCCTCACCACTTGCCACTACCACCACCCTCACCATGCCATTTCTCCAACGAAGGGTCCCGCCTCCTTCTGGCAAAGTAGACCTCCACCAGCAATGCTGCATCGTGACGGGCGCGACGGCGGGCATCGGCTTGCAGACGAGCCTGCAGCTCGTGCAGTCAGGAATCTCGACGCTAATCCTCGGCGTTAGGAACCTCGACAAGGGGCGAGAGTGCGCGACGAAGCTTGCAGATGCGGCTAGAGCAGCTGGGTACGACGATTCGCACATCTTGGTCTTGGTCCTGCCGCTCGACATGGCTTCGTACGGAAGTGTCCGTGAATTCGCAGACGAGTGCAAGCGCCGCGGACTTCGACCGGACCTCTTGGTTCTCAATGCCGGTATTGGCGTGATGAAGCATACGCTATCCCCTAGTGGGCACGAAATGTCCCTGCAAGTCAACTACCTTTCGAATGTGCTCCTCCTGCTCGAGCTTCTGCCGCTGCTCGAGGCCGCAGCAGACGTTCGCGGTGCGCCATCCCGCGTTACCTGGCTCGGTAGCCAGATGTACGATCGCTCGACTTTGCCCGAGAGTGTGGACGCGTCCACGGTGACGCGTGCGGGCCTGCTCGCATACCTGGACGCAGCAGAGAACTTCTCCTCCCTGGCGCGATACAGGGACGTGAAGCTCCTGTGTGCAAGTTTCATGTACGACATGGCTCAGCGCCTCGACGACGCGGGGAAAAAAGTCCAGCTGAACATGGTCTGCCCGGGAATGGTCAAGACGTCAATGGGAGATGTCCTTCCCTGGTACTTTCGTCTTCCGCCCAAAGTCGTCCACAGCCTTCGCGCACGCTCGCCCGAGCAAGCCGCGTGGTTGGTATTGCATGCGCTCGTCTGGGCCGGACCAGAAACGCACGGCGAGTTCTTGGTGGATAGGCAAGTCAAAGGGTGAGTGAGTGGGTGCGGGCAGGCGCGACAGTGTTGGTCCGCGAGAGGGAGCTACACGCTGACCGCAGCATGCATGACCGCCGTCTACCTACTTCCTCATCGCAGACCGGGCGAGAACCTCTGCAGTGAAGCGGGAAAACGTATGCGGTCGCGACTTTGGACAGAGACGCGGAGCGAAATGGAGGGCGTTACCGGTGCTGAAGGGCGTGCGCTCATGTCAGCGTCGCCTTGACAGCGGGTGGGAGACTGCGCGTATTGTGACTTTTGAGCTTTCTTAGCTTCATTTGTGTAGTGTATGACTGCGAAGGATATCAGTCGTCGAGACTTAGAGAATGTATGCGAGGGAGTGAACGAGCTTCGAGGAATAAAAGCACCGCCCATTATTGATTGCACACTTTCTCGGATCCGAGCGCTTGTGTGGTCGCCGTTGCACGCCGCGCGCCCGCTTACAAAGTTACGTACGCCCGCCTGCCAGGAACGAAGAGCGCGTCCACGCACCGAAGGCCGCCCCACCGCGCCGCGCCCCGCCGCCGCCAGACGGATGCGGGGACTCGGAGCGCGAGGCGGACTGGCGGGCGCGTGAGGGGCGGGGCGGGGCGGGGCGACCTGTGAACGGTGAGTTGCCCCTGTTGAAGCACAGGCGAATTCGCATTGGGTGGAGCAGCTTGAGGGCGGACGAGAAGAGCCGCCGGTTGTGCCGGTGGCCGGTGTGGGTGCGAGGGAGGGTGCGTTATTGGAGGTCATGGCGGGCAGTGGGTAGGAGTGGGGTGGTGGTGGTTGGTGGTGGTGGTTGGTGGTGGTGGTGCTGGGTTGATTGGTATTGTACTTGATTGTGGCGGAGAGCGGAGTTTGAGTGTACAGCCTCATCTGCCAATCTGCTCGCACCGCACACACCCAAACGCACGCCTGCGCGCACACCCACACCCACACACTACAACCACCACCACCGCCACCCACCTCGCTCAACTCGCCATGGATCCGCACCTCGCCTTAGCCCATCAGTCACAGTGACCCTCGACCAGCAGCAGCAGCGGCAGACGCAGCGTCTTCATCGAACCTAGAGCCAGAGCCAGGATGGCATCGTCTCCAGGGGCATCTGGGCCTACTGCCCCCGACGCACCGACGACGACCAGGGCGGCCACGACGCCGGCGGCTTCCCCCACCCTTGGCCCCTACACCTCTTCGACGCAGCCCACGCCATTGCGCCTCGTCCGCACCAATGGCAACGGCGACCGGGATCGTGACCGCCCCCGCCGTCCTTCTGCTACATCACCTCAACCATCGGCTGCTCCATCTCCCGTGTCAGGTCCTGTATCGGGCCCCCCGTCGACGTCTGGCACGCCCTACTTTCCTCCCACCCATCCCAACCCGAACCTCACTGCCTCGAATCTGAGTCTCAGTCCGAGCCCTCGCACAGGCACAGGCGCTTCCTATGGCGCCGCCGCAGCATCCCCACCCGCATCGAGGGCAGACACGCCCCTGGACATGCGGATATTGAACCTTCCAGGAGACGGCGAGCCGGAGCAATACCCCATGACGCAACTCCTCCGCCATCACAGCAGCCACCGCAACCGCACTCGCAGTGACCTGGATTTGCGCCGCAGTGGCGGAGGTGGCGGCGGCGGCGGCGGTGAGACGCAATCCCAACGGTCCCACACCTCTTCTTCTTCTCACCACCACCACCACCAACAACAACCCCTCCTTCCGAAGCGCGGCACACTCGAGGATGCCCAGCCCGCCCTCGCCAAGCTGGAGCGGCTCCAGAAGCGCAAGGAATCGCGCATCAAGTGGCTCAGCGGCACCGGCAACCCTCCAGCCAAGCGTCGAGCTGCACGAGAGGAAAGCGAACTGCCCGACTCACCCGAGTCTTCCTCCCTCGACTTGTTCAACTCCCTGGGCGAAGTCAAGCTCGGCATTCAGTCTCTGCCCGGCTACTCGGTCATGGCTGTCCGTGGTGCAGCGAGCAGAGCAAAGAGTGCAGTCAATCGGACCGCAGAGAGGTCCCCACTCGGCATCATCTCTCGTCGCTCGCCCAGTCCGGGAAGCCACGAAGGCGAAGACGAAGACGATCATCAGGACGCCCGCGACGCCCGCGACACGGATCGCAGTGCCATATATGCGTCCCTCGGGGCCAAGCTTCGAGGCCTGAGCCAGTCCAGGCACAAGCCGGGGAGAAGCTTAGATGCACAGGCCGTACATGCCATGCTCTCGGGAGGAGGCAACAATGGTACCCCCGCCCTTGCTGACTCGTCCACACTCGCATACATGCGCTCGAGACAGAGCGGTGACGCTCCTCCGTCCCTCGCACCACCTGCACTTGCACAGACAAAGTCACGCCATACTGTCAGCGAAGATCAGGTGCAGGGTGCGCCAGAGCTCAAGGCAGTCCAAGAAGAGCAGCATGGAGAGGAGGAGCATGACCAGCAGCCACAGCAGCAGCAGCAGCAGCAACAACAATCTCGCAACGAGACGATGCAGACCAACAGCACCATTTCGGGGCGGATACCTTCACTCCACGTCCAAGAGCCCAGCAGTCAAAATCTGCTCCCCGACGGGCCCGTCAAGCCTCAGACCCACTCGACCCAATCCCTTCTCCAGCCCACGCAGCAGCCCAAGCAGCAACCCCAGCCGCAGCGTCCACGGCCAGCCAAGCCAGTCCCAAAGCGGGGCGCTCTTTCCCTTGGCGGCGGCGGCGGCGGCGAAATCGAAGACGGGACAGATGAAACAGCAATGCCCCTGACCGCCCGACTACCAGCACAGCGCAGCATGGCCCGCGACGACTCCTTTCTTGGCCTGCCCTATCACGCCGAGCCCGAGGTTCTTCAGCGCGAGTCTCCTCCGGCGCCCCAGGGCGTTTCGCCGTACGAACGCAGTCCCGCTTCCTCGACTTCGACGTCCCTGTCGAGCTCCACTGACGAAGACGAAGCCCGGTCGACGGGACTCCGCAGCCCCACTGCCCCGTACGGCGGTGGCGGTGGCGGTGGCGGTGGCGATGGCGACGGCGATGGCGAACAAGGCGACGGTGGTGGCGACGGTGGTGGCGACGACTCGGACCCCGACGATCCGCGCGTTGCCTGCCTCTCGCTCAAGCACGGTGATACCCTCACCAACCGTGAGCTACGCAAACAGCTCAGGCGGCACAAGGCCATACCGAAGGATACCTACGGCTCCACAAAGTCTGCTCGAGCTGCCACGCTAGGACACAAAGTCTCTCGCGGTCTGCACTACGCCTCGAGCGAGAGCCGCAACCGTCGAGCAATGGAAAAGTACTCTCCCCACCCCGCCAAGGCGCTTTCTCCAGGGTCGACGACAGGCAGATCGCCGACGATGACGCCGGCCGGGATGGAGGGAGAAGGCGCAGAGAGTCACATCTACGAGTCGCTAGGTCGGGCCAGTACCATGTTCAACAGTCACATTCCGGCCACCTTTGAAGGCGGACTCAGCGCTGCCTTTGTCCCCACTACGCGGAGCTCGCGGTCGGGCACTGGCCCACGTAGCAGGCCAACCAGCAGCAATGACAGTCGAAACTCGTCTGACAGCGATCTCGAAGAGACACTTGCCGTCATTGGTCGCAATGGACGGAGGCGCGTCAGCCGTCGCCTTTCCTTTTCTCCCTTTTCTGGATCTGCAGAGGCGCTGAGCAGGATGGGCTCCCCGTCGGATGCCGATGCACGAGCTCTCCCGCCGGAAAGCAACCGCAATCGCCACCCTTCGATGGCATCGCTTGCAGAAGGCATGGCAGACAGGCCGTCATTCACTCTCCCACGCAGATGGCAGACGAACCGCTCAGTCACATCGAGCATTAATGAGCTCAATGTCAATGCTGGTCCCTCTTCGTCGCATCTCCTCGCACCGCGTCCCTGGCATTTTCGCCAGCGCCGCAAGTGGGCCAAGGAAGCCGCAGACGAGAGTGGCGTGCTTGCTGCATCGGTCGGCGCGACGCCTCTGGTCGAAGACCCCGAAAAGGAGCTGGACAAGGTCCTGGGCAAACTCGCGCTGGAGCAAGCCCCCGACCAGACGGGAGAAAGGTACGAATGGGATGTCCTCTGGGAGAACCAGCGCGGTCTCCTCTTCTTTGGCATACCCAAGTTCAGTGCGCGGGGCCTCATGCAGTGGGACCCAGCGCCCTGGACCGACCGGCATTTCCGCAACACGGCTTACAACATTGTCAATGCGCAGCTGCCCGACCCGAGCTGGGAGTGGGTCTACCCAGAGTGGCTCATCGACATGGCTGGCGACGTCGACGAGTCCGGGTGGCAGTATTCGGGCAATTTCGGGCACAATCCCTTTGCAAAGTTGGGACAAAAGATTCGTCCCCTTCCGCGCCCAGGGCCAGACGGCAATGTGGAGATGAACGAGCGGCTGCGAAAGAGGGAGGAGAAGCGCAAGTTGGCGGAGCAGACGCGCGAAGACGACGGCCTCGAGGCGCTCAAGAGGAGCATCAAGGCCAAGGGCGTCAAGTGGAGTGGACAGCCCGATGCTGGCAGCTTTGTGCGGCGGAGGAGGTGGATCCGCCTGAGGCGGAGAAAGGCACTAGTGCCCCTTGACCAGCAGCAGCGATCCGTCGCCGGTGGTGCGCCTCTATCGCCCGCATCCAGGTCGGCGGCCCCACTACGAAGTGACGCATCTTCGTACTCCTCTCCCACGTCGTCCGACTCGGACTCTTCCCTCTCCTCTGAGATGGACGAAGAGGATGAAAACTCTTCTGGAGACGAGCGGCAGCACGCCTCGTCGTTTGCGAACCCGTCTGCTTTCCTCTCGCGCAAGACACCTGGACGGATGCATAATACCCCCGACAAGGCTGCGTTGCAGCGGCACGATCGGAACGAGGCACGCGAGCTTCGAAGGCACCGCAAGGAGTTTACGGGGACGCTGCGCGACCTGAAGCATCTTCTGCCTTCCATCTTGGACCCCAAGGGCAGGGGCAGCGACGCATCGGGAAGGTCGCCGCGTGCAGGGGCTGGGGCTCTGCGCGAAAAGGAGCTCATCCTCGGGCAGATTGACGCGCGCAACCCATTCATTGCGTGGGAGTTTGTCAAGCGGCGCTTGGCGGATGAGGACCTCGGCTGGAAGACGACGAGTCTTAGGCAGAGGGAAAGGCACTATCAGACGAGGAAGTGCAACTACGCGCTCGGTACTGCGACCAGCGGAGGGGCTGCTCGTTCGACGGCTGCTCCATCACGCAAACTCCCTTCTGCTTTCATGCCGGCCAGCGCCGCACCGGGTAGCAATGACGCCGCCACATCTCCCCCGCAAGCCCAAGCTCCCCCTCTACCGACCCTTGCCACGGCCACGGCTACCGCCACGACGCCGACGGCGCGATACCCCGACATGTTTGCCGCCATCGAAGCGTACGAACTCACGCGCGACGCCCTCGTCGAGATCAACTGGACGCGAATCAAGCGCGTACTGCGCGCCTGCCGGCTAGATCGCCAGCGCATCGACCTCTGGCGGCTGTGGCTCGGCCTGCGCAGCACCCATGGTTTCACATCGCCGTCTTCTTCTCCACCGCCCGGTGGCCTAGGCGCTGCCGCAGGACCACACCCAAACGACGTGTGGGACGTGCTTGAGCGCAGACTCGACTCCGTCCTGATGCTATTTGAGTTCAATGCCGCGCGAGCTGAGCTCTTGCGTGTCCTACTGGCTCTGCACGATTCCCTCCACGCGAAGCACACGTACGACGAGTCCCGCCCCTGGATCGTTAGGATACCCGCGTCTTTGCCTGTGCGGAGACGCAGGGGCAGTGGGGGTGGGGGTGGCGGCGGTGGCGGCGGTGGCGGGGAGCAGCCCCCCACCGGCGAGGAAGTACTCCAGATTGAAGTCCCCGAGGGGCTCAATCCCTGGCCGATGCGCGGCCAGCGGCAGAGGCGCGGGTCGACCTTCACCGGCCCCTCTGGCGGCGGTGCGCCGAACGGCCAGGGCCAAAAAGGGACAGACCCTGGTACTAGCACCAACAACGACCACCACCACCAAGACTTTGCCGCGGGCCTAGTCGAGCGTCTGCAATTCTACTCTGATGCACAGGAAATTGCAGAGTGGGTGGTACGCCACAGGGAACAGAATAAGATGTTGGCTGCTGGCACAGTGGGGAGCAGCAGCCCCGCACAGGGACCTACTACGACGGGATTGGGACTCGTCCCGGGGTTGCTTGCTGCGGGGCAGGAGCTCGAGCAGGAGGGAGGGTACGCGAGGGACTGAAGCTGGCGATGCTGGCGATGGCGAGGCACGGTGGAGAGGGGAGAGGGGAGAGACTCGATATAGACGCTCGTTCACTGATTTGCTTTACTTGGATTTTCGCTTTCGACGCACGTGTATATACCAGCATACCACCTCACTCTTTTTTCATATCACCAAATTGCATCATTGAATGACAGAAACTGCGATTCCGAGCGGTTGACGTTTGTTCTGTTCTTGTAAGGGGCTCTTTTGCTTGGCGGGTGTATACGCATCGACTGCCCTTCCATCCTCGATCAGAGCACGGTCCATAGAAGCTGTCAAACAAAGTCTGAAGGCGAGCGCGATAAAGCAAAGGAATTAGGAGCGAAGAGAAATGAGAGCGGGCACAAAGTGAGGAATTTTTGAAAGCTGCTGTGAAGCATTGAGGCAGATGCCCACATTTGAGGCAGCGTAGCTTCCCAAAATCAAACCAAGAGGTTTGCCCCCCTCCCTGCCTCTCCCCTCGATGGTGGGCATGGCAGCATGCGAATTCCCCCGCATGCGCTACCCTGGGCCGTAAGTACCATTGATGTAAGGGCCCACGAGTGTTCTCTTGGCACACGCCAGCACCATCAACGTCGGTACTTATCAGAACCGCCGTCGTTTCCCTGGTGAGGCTAGCGCGTACACCTGGGTATAGAGGCTACCTTGCAGATCTTCTCTTTCGTCTTGATAATCGCCTTTGCCAGAGCTTGTACCTTCAGTCACGCCCGCATCGGCAGGCACTCCCTCTGCTAGGGGTTCGTCAGGCGTCACTCGACGCTTGCATAGTCTGACAGGAACACGGGGAAGCTGTTTTTCGCCACGGAGTTACTTTCCGTAAATTCCGCGGCAGGCTTTGAAGCACTCTTCTTCAATGGCGGAGAACTTGAATACGTTCTCTGGTGTCTTGGACAGGAGAGTGTCGCCATCCCCCAGTTCAAGCCGACGTTTCTTCTGGGCAACTCTGATAGTCAACCAC
Source organism: Quambalaria eucalypti (assembly GCA_004016185.1). Lineage (NCBI taxonomy): Eukaryota > Fungi > Basidiomycota > Exobasidiomycetes > Microstromatales > Quambalariaceae > Quambalaria > Quambalaria eucalypti. The sequence goes on from RRYC01000098.1 coordinate 97,884, forward strand.
AAGGCTTCCATCATGTCGTGCCACTGGCGGCTCCTCTTCGGGCAAAACTCTCTCAGTCGTACGAGCCATGTAAAGCTGCTCTCCCACCACCGGGGTTTCTCGCCCACCTTGGAGATCAGCCGGTAGAACTCTTGGCGCTCGGCAGTATAGTAGGACAAGGAGACGCAGAGCCCGTAGTAAAGCTGCTGCCAGCAGGTAGACTCCAAGTCGTCGAGATGGGAGTGATAATATAATCGAAGATGCTGTTGTGCAGTGACGGCCGTTTCCTCCCGCTCCTTTTCCAGTATCTGTCTGAACCACGGTGACCAGGACCGATCTTCCCTGGAGTCACGGAGCGCCGCGTTCGTGAGGTCTTCTACTGCTGCCCTGATGTAATCGACGCTGGATGGTCGGAAATAGGGATTGGCACAGCGGGAATCATCCTCGGCAATCGAGAAGAACGACTTCGGGTCGTTGTTGTTGTTGTGCGCTCGCTCGGTGCCGGCGACTGGGCGGCTTTCTCCATCGAGACGCATATTGCCGTGGTCGACGAGGAGCAGGCGCACCTTGCCATCAGAATCTCGAGTGTACATCATGTTACCAGAGTTGAGGTCACGATAGTGAACACCGCGCTTTGCATACTGCTCTAGCTCACTCGTCAACTGAGCGAAGAGCTGGCAAAGCTCCTTCTCAGAATGGTCCGTAATCTTGGAGCCTATGACGTGCTGGTACACAAATGCATGTAAATGGAGAGGGTGTTCCGGCTCGTCTTCCATTGCGTGTGGCTCAACGGGGGCCGAGTCCAACTGCAAGAGGCCAATAGGCTTAGGGGCGTTGGGTACGTCCGCTATGTGCCCCTGCATCCGAAGTTCGTGTCCGAGTAGATGTCTCGGGAGGAGACTGCACTTGATCATCGTCAGACGCCCCTCGCTGCCGCTGCCGGTCAAGTCGAGCTTCTTGCGCCTGTCGTCGAGTGCGGGTTGGGTTCCAGGTGGATTAATGAGCCGCGCCTTCCCCGCAAAAATGGCTGTACGATTACTCCAGATGTCCGTTCTGGCGTGAACAACCTTGGGACATCCTTGCAACCATTCCCACCTCTCAGCAGTGGATGGAGTCGTGTCTCCTTGGCTTCTGGGAATTTGTACTTCCAAGAAACGTGGCGGGACCCACTGCCGGAGGATGCTGTCGGGCTCAGAAGCCACGAGGAGAGCCAGAATGCGACCGATTGCGAGACGGTCGATGCTTTTTCGGAAATTGTAAGCTCGAGTGGTAGCGTACCTCGTCGGAGTAAACTGCCATAGTCGGATCAGAGTCCCGCACACGGTGATGTGATGCGAGAGAGTACAACAGGGGTGTGTTTCGACCAATTTGCTGGCCAACCTGAACGCCTGCTTTGTCAATTCGGAGTTGAGGTCTTGCCATTCGTTAGGAGAGACGACAATTGAGGCATTGACGGCGGCCCACTCCAGCTTGCCGCAACCGCTGCTGGTACCAGAATTCGAGTCAGAGGACATCACCAAGTTTCGCGCGAAGATGGGGATGGTCACTGCATCACTGTCGACTTCCTCCGGCTCAGAGGTATAATCACTGACATACCGACCTGCCGTGCAGGAGCCCCAACCATCATCCTCGCCGAAGCGAGCGTCCGAGTGCCGGCGTAGAGAGGCGCGAAAAGACTGGCAAAGCAGGCCCATCGCCATTGCCAAGGGACTTTCTGATAGCTCCAAGGGAGGATTTGATGCAGTCGAGTCGTCGTCGCTGGCGGCGTTTGTCCGCACGGTAGTACGCCTTTTCTCTCCGCCGTCGTCGGATGCCATATCGGTCCACCGCTGCATGAGCTCAGCATCTTCAAGTGCGCGAGTAATGACAGAGTCACGTCGCTCTTCCGGCTCAATTTGGAGCCAGCGAGGCTCCAGTCGTCCCTCTGCATCACTGCCCAGCGCCGCGTCGATATACGCTTTGTCCGTCTCGTCTCCGCTGCTTTAGATGCTGCGGCTGCTGTCTGAGGGATGATTCTGTGTGTTCTTTCTCCGCCGCTGCTTCCCTCCTCTACTGCCTTGTCGTTCCCTCCTTATCTGCCTGAAAGCCAGTCGGCGGAGGCAGTGCACGGGACCAGCGTCTTTGCATGTAGGCGGTCGATCGGCATGCAGAGATTTGTAGGAAACGTCGTTGGAGATGGTGAAGTCAAAGTGCCAGCCTGAATGAGGCCCAGCAGGGAGGTTCGGGCTCGTCATGACGGGCGGTAGGATGTACTGATGCGTCAGCACGGCGGAGGCTGCGAGGCTTTTGAAGTGGGAATGTTGAGTTATTTCCGTTAGTGGTCACTTGTCGTCTGGGGCCTGAGAAAAGCGGGGTGCTGTGTTGAGTGTGGCCCAGAGCGGAAGAATCAAGGAGCAATCGTCGCAAACTCGCGCCTTCCCTTCAAGACCGAATCGCCCCTTGTTCTGAGCGGGACGCGCCCCGCCAGGACGCACCGCGTTCCTCTTTCCGCCTGTCCGTGAGAGTCCAACACCGACGCGTGCAGCTCTTCCTTTCGCACTGCCTGCATCGAGCCTCCCGCCCTTTGTTGAGGATAGCGACGAGGCAATGCTTGTTCAATCTGACTTATGGGTGCAATCAAACTTCCAACTTCCAAATCGTGCAAAGCGTGCTGGCCTGTGAAGCAAAAGCAGAGGAGCAAAAGCCACACCAAGCTAGCCCGATTTCCGAGCAGGACGCGTCTACGTGGGCGTGTATAATTTGCTTCCGCCAGCCCAAGGCGAAGAGAGCGCGACTAGGTCCTGAAACGCGCGACACTCTTCGTGATCTTGACTAGTTTCCAGCAGGTGGCTTTGCGCCAGCACACACAAGCACTCAAGACAACAGTCAACTCGGGAAAAGGTTGAGACCACGGCGCCTCTCGTCGGGAAGCACATACCCACGCCGATGACGCATTTGAATCCCTCGCGCTCGGTCCACGCTGGGCACCAGCCTGGCCCAGCCTGGCACTTCGACTTCACATTTTCGAAGGACTTGTCTCCGAAATCTCTCGAAGCGGATTGTCTCGCCACCAGGGACCCTGGGGTGGTACATAAGCTGAGGAAGTCGGGGTTTCAAGAAGCGAGGGCTGCACGGGCGTCAAGGAGGGAAAAGCGGGAGGAAAAGAAGACGCGTGGCAAGAGCAAGAACAAGGGGATCAGGGCCAGCGAGAAGGAGAACGATAATAGAGACGACGGTGAAGAAGGCGACAAAGACTGGCAAAAAGCGTGGCAGCAGGACGGACGCAAGGACAGGGAATCCGTCCTTACACAAAAACAGATCGAAACAAAGGTCAAACGACAACAGCTCGAAGCGAAGCTCGAAGGCGATGTCGAAGGGAAGCTTGAACCGCGCTGGCTGGAGATCGAGCCGGATGAACACCGCGACAGCGCCATTGCTCGTGCGCTGGAAGATCCTGAAGTCGTGCAGCTGTGGGAGGATCTTACCCTCGAAGACCATGGTTGGCATAGGCGGACTGGACGGGAAGACGAGAGCGATGATGACGAGGAGACTGAATCGGACGATGCATCGCGCGGTGACGATGAGTCGACTGACTCAGGCACCGCCTCTTGCGATGAATCGACTTCCTCGGAGTCTTCGGGACCTGCAGCAGAGCCATACAAGACATCAATCGAGATGGCCCTGTGCTTGCTTTGCAATGCGCTTCGGGCCTCGCTGCGCCACCAGTGTGGCCTACCCTCCGAGCACGATGACGGCTGGGGTTCATGCGTGCCAGGAACGTATCTCCGTGAGGAGGACACTACTTCGGTGCGCTGGGAGTACATGTCAAACATTCCCTTCTTTTCTCAAACGCCACAAGGGCCCTTTGACTGGCGTTGCCGCAACCAGAGCGACGGCGGCAATCTCGACTGGAACAACGTCAATGCCCTTATGGCGGTCAGCGTTCACTGGCAGGATGACCTCTCAGCGGACTTTGCCAACCAGGCGATTCGGTACGCCCGCAACCTCATCGCACATCATCCCTTGTGCACGCGCTCGCACCATGTCACTGTGTGCGGAGGCCGCGTGCGGCTCTGGCAGTTCACTCCGACTACGTATGCCACGACACGAGCGTACGACTTCTACGAGCCCGCGGACCGCCTTGCCATTGGCCGGATCTTAGCGCTGCTCGTAGCGTCAGACCAAGACAGCATCCTGCGGCAGTGGGTGCCGCCGCCCATTTTCGAGGTGCAAGTGCCCGGGAGTTTTGGTGATACGGCGTCGACGCATGAGAAGTGGCAGTGGCTCGAGGGAAGTCCCAGGGCTGTCCATGGCCGCGGTCACGTATGGAGCAGCCGCACGGCGATTTTCACTGGGCGCGCACGTCTGGTACGGCCCCCTGGGACCCAGCTTGCTCTCGACAAGAGGCGCGAAAGGCTAGACTTGGACGGAAAAGGGGAACACGAGCGCCTGACGATAGTCAAGTGCAGTTTGGTCCCGAAAGCGATACTGGAGCACGAGTTCCACATGCAGGAACATGTTGCTGATATCCACGCCGGCACGCCCAAACCTATCGGCCTCTTCTCACCGGCCGTCATACCCATCCGGCCGCACTCGCTAGAGCCAAAACCACTTCACACACTCCGCCCCCATGCGCTCGTTTACCAGCATGCTGTTGGCTCTGAGGTTCCCCACGATATGTCGGAGAAGGCGCTCTGCAAGCTCTTCGAAGCTTTAACGGTCGAGCTCGCGCAGTATGCGCAGAGAGGAGTCCACTACCGAGATCTTAACACTGGCAACCTACTCTACCATCGCTTCGATGGGAGACTTCGCTTGTTGCTCGTTGATCACGGGAACATGCGTCTGGACGGAGGGGGTCGTAATCTGTCTGACCTTGGCCGGTCGCGCGACAGCGGAGGTGGCAACGAATATCAAGGCGAAGAAGACGACGCAGACGACGATAACCCTACGTCTTTCTCCGCAATTGCAAGGGACGACCTCCTCGCGGCCAACCGTCACTTCCGACCGTCGGGTGCGCACTACATTCGAGAAGCCCTGGACGAAATGAAGCACAGGCGGAGCCAGGCACGCCGTGAGCAGAATACGGGCGATACGCCCCCCGAAGACCGTCAACTCAAGCCCGACGAGGTCCTCATCGCCGCGCAGCGCAAGCTTCGTCTATATTCTCACTCCCACCTCGACGACTTGGAGTCGAGCTGCTATCTGCATCTCTACTATGGTCTCCGCCGTAGCGTCGGGTCGGACTCCCTGACCCTTGGAAGCATCACGCACAATCTGTGCGATAAAGCAAAGAAGGCCAGCCTGTGGGGTTGCTGCCTACAATGGGTTGAACTTCTGCACCAGTGCTCCGCCATGAGCCGGGAATGGTGCGAACTGATGCGCATGCTGCACGCTACTATCCTCCGTGCGCAGAAGGAGCGTCGAAGGAGACTCGAGGCTGATGTGCAGCTCCTCGACAAGACGCCAGAAGACGTCTTCGCGTCCACGACGGAGGATGCAAGATGCTTCAAGGCATGTCGCAAGATTTACAGGGATTTCCGTCGGAATGATTGGCTGAGCAGGAAACGATTTCGCATTCTCTCGTCCGGCGCAGAGGGCACATGGGACACAACTTCTGACGACGACGATAGCAAGGATGAGGCGGAGGACGAGGACGAGGGAGAGCAAGGAGGCAAAGATCAGGAGAAACATTACGGCGAGGATATTGAAGAGGGGTTTTCCTCATCTGAAGATGACGATGAGGACGAAGACGGCGACGGCGACGGGGACGAGGCGAACTCTTTATTCCAGGAATTGGCCTATTCGCTCTTGCCCTCGCCACGGAAGCGCATTCGGACCTCGAGCTCTGCTGCGAGTTCGAAGCGGTTGGCGGCAGAGGGGCAAAGTGTGGGTCCGAGCGGCACACGCTTCGCGTAGGTGCTTGGCTTCAACTGGAAGACTTGGGTGCGGTAGAAGCTGTCGTTTGTGTGAATTGTACAGATCCCTTTATAATTGTACGTGCTGATGCTTGAATACAACGTTTTGGAAAGGCCCCGCTCCGAGCAGGAATCTAAGCAGAGGAAGCTTGTTTGAGAGCTAGTCTCGGCTCCGACACGCTACGCGTCCCTTATGCCTTGTGCGTATTAGTTCTGCTTCCGCCCGCAGACGGACGCGTCGGACAATGGGACAGACAGGATTAGACCTTGATTTGCTTCTGTTTGGGAGTTTGGGAAAATACCCACAGCGGCTTAGCCCGCCCGGGCACGCTACTTCCCTTTGTATTCTACATCGAACATTGTATTGTTCTCCCCCGCTCTACGCAAACAAGGGCTGGCTCCCGCTAAGCTCAGTCCGTGACGGCTATTTGAGCGACCAGACTGCCACCCTCGGAGACGCATTCGATACCCTACCCGAGGCATTCATCTACCGCACGCCATCTTCCCCAGTCACATTGCGCTTTCCATACCTACACTCTAATTATCCAACGACCTATCGGGCATTTCCTGGCAGGCCAACAGCTACCTGGTTCCTTCACGAAGACCTGACAGATCTCAAGGTCCCCAGACATGCGCTCCTATCGGGACTTCGACTACGCGGAACCACCTCCACAGGAGGGCGACGTTGGCTGGCACTTTGATTTCAGACTTGACGAGAATACTTCCATTCCGGCTCTCGAGTCCGATGCGCCGTCAGGCGTTGAGCGACCAGTCCATGACCTGCGCGCGCTGGTATTCGAGCATATCGAAGAGGTCCACGAGGAGCAGAAACAGAAGGCACGGGAGGAGAAGAAACGGCGAAAGCAGGCTCGCTCGGACCAGCTCCAGCACCAAGTAGATACATCGACTTCAGCCATCTCGGCCCCTGCTCCGACGACACTCGAACAGCAGCAGACAACGCAGTCACAGCAGGAAGAGCAGCCTCGCACTCCACCGAACCAGCCGTCTCTCGATGCATCGTCCTCCGTGCATGAAACCCCCGTAGCGCACCGCAGTGATGCCACACGGGGCAATCTCACGCATAAGGCCGATGATATCGATGTCTTACTTGACAGCGATGCGCGGGGCCGACTAGAGCCTCTGTGGCTCGAAATCGTTCCTGACGAGAGTCGGGATGCTCACATCGATGAAGCTCTGCGGGCTCCAGAAGTTCAACAACTGTGGAATACAGTAATTGTCAAGGGTGAGGGCAGCCTTCCGGAGACCATCGTCGTGCAGCAAGCCGGGGAGCGCACAGCAGGTGACGCGAAAACTCCGTCCCTCGCCAAGCCCGAAGCAGCTCCTCCGAAGGAAAAGCGCCCACAGGACGAGAAATCCCTGGAACTAGCCCTGTCGGAGCTATGCAACGCGTTTCGAGCGTCCATCCGCAGGCGTTTGGGTCTCTCCAGCGGTGCCAACGATGGCGACAACGGATGGGGCACTTGCGCGCCAAATGGAACCAGGCCCGTCAGGAACCCTGATCCGCAAGACCAAGAGCGCAACAAACCAGACATTCCCTTTTTCGCCCACAGTGTTCCTCCCGGCGAGACAACAGACTGGACGAATGTCATTGCCACCATATCCGTCAAAGCCAAAAGCAGCCAAGATTTGTCAAGGAAGTCGACCAACGAGCTGTTTCGACATGCACGCAAGCTTATTCAATATCATCCGATCTGCACTCGTTCTCACCATGTCACAGTCAGCGGTACCCGCTTACGGCTATGGCAGTTCACCCCGACATACTATGCCACGAGTCGCGCCTACGCCTTTGACCAGCCCGCTGATCGCTCGATCATAGGCCGTATCTTGGCCCTCCTTGTGCACTCTCAGTCGGACAGCCTCGTGCGACAATGTGTCCCGCCGTCAATCGTGAAAGTCTCAGTGCCCGGCGCGAAAGAGGCTCCAACCACGGCAGAGACATGGCAGTGGACTGAAGGGACTGCCAAGGTCGTTTACGTCCGTCCGGAAATTTGGGGCAGCCGCACGGTCATCTTTGGGGCGCCTGCTCGACTGGTCGATCCCCCAGAACCCAGAACGAAAGATTACGACAGACTCAAGATCCTTGACTTGAAAGGAGAACAGTGCGCAGATCGTATCACCATGGTTAAATGCAGCCTCCTGCCAGAGCATCTTCAGGGGCATGAGCTCAAAATGCAAAAGCATATCGTCAGCTTGTCTGGGACGCCCAGTCCCATCGGCATCCTGTCACTGAACGTTCCTCGGGCAGAGGCTCTTTCGTACAGGCGGGACTCCGAGCCGCGCTATCTGCATGCGCTAGTCTACCAGCATGGTCTTGGTTCCGAGATCCCCGACGACATGTCCGAAAAGCACCTGTGCAAACTCTTCGAGGAGCTGACCACCGAGCTTGCCCAATACTCCGCGGCGGGTGCCCACTACCGAGATCTCAATACGGGCAATCTACTGTACCAAGACACCGCCAGTGGTGAGCCTCGCCTGCTGCTGGTCGACCACGGAAACATGCGCTTGGACGGAGAGTGCCGCGGCTCAAAGGACAACAGCAAGAAGGGGGGCAAGGACGATGACACCTCTCCTTTTGCCATTGCGGAGGAGGATACTCGCTCGGCAAATCCGCTCTTCCTGCCGTCCAGTGTGGTCTACGTCGAGCTGGCGATGGGTAGACTTCAGAACGCTCGAGCCGAGGAGATGAAAAATCAGAGGCTGGGTAAGCCCGTCGATGAAGACGACCGGGAACGGTTGGAGACCGAAACCGCCACTGCCGAACGCGAGATCTTGCTGTACTCCCATTCGCACATCGACGACCTAGAGTCTGCATGTTACGTTCACGCGTGGTATGGTCTCCGTCGTAGTTTCCCTGCACGCCACGCGAGACGGTCCGAGTTTGCGAGGATCCTCTCTGGCGCCAACACCAAACGCGAAGCATGGGAAACACTTGGCAGCTGGGGAAACCTCGTGGACAAGTTCTGCCCTAAGATGAGTGAATCATGGAGACGAATGATGCGCAAATTGGGGAACAAAATCTTCGCCGCTCAGAAGAAGCGTCGCGGAGAACTCGAGAAGACGGAAGGATTCTCGACCAAGTCGGCAAAGGACATCTACAAATACACTGATACCGAGAAAGCTTGTTTCGAGGCCTGCAGGGAAATCTACAGCCAACACTACAAGGATGGCCTCCTGAGCGCGGACAAGTTCCCGATATTGCCTCCTGTGAAGAGAACCAAAGCGAGCGTCAAAGCGGAAGACGAAGACGAAGAAGGCGACGACGGCGAAGACGAAGACGCAGATATGAAGGCAGAAGGGGACAAAGACAAGACGTACCTAGAATCGTACTCGCCGCCACGCAAGCGAGCCCGCACCGCCTCCATCCTCAAATCTGCAAGTGGAAGTCGGAGCGGCACGAGCGGGACCGGGACTGGCACTGGGACCGAGCCCAAATCTGTCACCTTCTCACCGAACGTCAGTGGAAGTGGCGGAAGCGAGTTGACCAGCTACCGCGGGGAGAGCGCAGAAAGCGTAGAGTATCGAAGGAGCGGCAGCGGCGACAAGGGCCGCGGGCGAGGTGGGAGCGGAGACGTGGAACAGTGAGCTGTCCCGAGCGCCCGAAGGTGTGACATGGAGCGGGGGGCCAACTTGCCAATCCCGAGGGCTGTTGAAGCGCGCCCTCGTGGCTCTCTCAAAGTCTGCCCTCGCACGCGGCAGATGCTCCTCCTCTCAGCCTCTCCTCTGTATATACGACTGTATTGTCCCTAGTAACGAATGTCATCTCACGAACGTTTTGTCAGCGTCACCGCCTCATCAATGTCTAATTTCTCATGGCTTGCAAATGCACACCAGTCAAAGCGTGACTCTTGCTCTGCTTCGACCCCATCCAACCTGTTCGCACTGATCGCTGGCCCCGCATGCTCCGGTTCATCCCATCCGGGCTCTCATGATGAGTGATGTCCCGCTCCAGGTTGGGAGGGATAACAGGTATTGCTCCCGCACCCTTTTGTTCGCACGCACTACACCTCGGCACTTTCGACTTCGCACGTGCCCGCCACGTTGCTCTTGGCATCGGTTCTTCTCACAGCAAGGCAAGCAGAGCTGATGATGATAGCCGGTTCCTGATTGGAATAGCAGGGTGTCGAGCCGGGCCGGGCCGGGTCCCTAAGTACAATAATAAAGGAGAGGAAGCAAGCGAGAGGAGATATGGGTCCCTGACGAGACGAGAACGAGACGAGACGAGATGAGACGAGACTTCGAGACGAGACGAGACGAGACTTTGAGACGGGAAGCCCCTCCCGAGGCGCGGGCGGCGAGAAACCGCAATTCCCGAGCTGAGGCGGGGTGACGCCCGACGGAATGAGAGCAAAGCAAGCAATCAAGCAATCAATCAAGTGTTATCCGCGACTTTTGTTTGATTTGAATTGGGGATTACTTTACGTTCGCAAAGAAGCCCGGCGGGAAGGAACTGGCAAGGGATGCCGCGGGACACGGACACGGAAGCAATCGCACCGCGCGCAACGCTCCCTTCCCTGCGGGGTCGCTGTTATCTCCAGTACACGGGCGTGCGGGGCACGGGCCAGTGAGGAGCAAGTGGAGGTGCGGGCCGGGCGGGGCGTGTGTGTGTGACAAATTGATAGGTCTGTTTGCCGAGTTTGTCATGCTCATGCTGGAACAGGAAGGAAGCAAGGAAGGAAAGAAGGAGAGGAAGACCGAAGTGGGGCGAGGAAGAGGGAGCAAAAGCGAACGAACGTTCTGGTGCTTGGCCCTCGTGGGCAATACATACTCGATACTCGATAAGAACGAGGGGGAGTCTCGGCAGCACGACAAGCAGGCGGGTTGCTTTCGGAACAAGCGAGCAGCCGGCGCATGGACGGCTTAACCGCCGGTTGTACTGCAGGCACTTACAAAGGATGCACGGGCAGCCCGTCCACCCCACTCCACCCGGCGACGGCAGCGGCAGAGGCAGAGGCAGCGGCAGCGGGGGGGAAAGGGGTCATTCGTCACGCCCAGGGCACAGCACAGCACAGCAGCACAGCACAGTACACCCCACCCTACGACGCGGAAATAAGCTTCGAGCTCCGTGCGTGCGCGCCCCTAGTACTGCACCTAGCCTGATGAAGCAGGGGGGAGGGGGAGGCGATTTGATCGAGGTTCGTCGTTGTCTGACGTCGCCGAGGCGCAGGTCGGTCTGTGACGTAGCAATGCTTGGACAGGAAGTTAGGTAGGTACGGCCACCTGCACCGGCACCGGGCACCGGGACGAGCGAGCACCGACGGCGGGAAGGCCGATCTTGGGTCGGGGGAGGGGGAAGGGAAACGGTGCTGCTTCCGCTTGGTGGAGGTAGGGGGAACGTTCTTACGAAGGGCGTCGGGATGACCGGGGACTTCTTTGGCTGAGGGGTGGGGCAAGGGGTATATAACGGCGAGCCTTTCTTTCCTACCTACACACCCTATCCTACACCGCATACATCCCCCCTCGCACGCTCGCTCCACGGCGCCACCACACCATGATGCTCCACCTCACCACCGCCCTGGCCGCCGCCTCCGCGACCCTCCTGGGCGCCTCGGCCTCGTCCGCGGAGACGCATCCCCGCGAACAGTACCCCACATTCGCCACGGCCCTGTCCGGCTGTCCCTCGGATACCGCTCAGCTCTCCTGCCACTCGAACACCACGATTTCCCCCTCCTCCTGCTGCTACAATGGTGCACTCACCTCCGGCGCAAAGGAAAGTGGCCTGGTCCTCGTCACGCAATTCTGGGATGCGCAGCCAAGCTACGGCCCGGAGAATAGCACTACGATTCACGGTCTCTGGCCGGATTACTGCGATGGGACGTACCCCGATTACTGCTCGAGTACCAGTGGGATTACGGCGTGGAACGCCAGTGATATCAGTCGGATTCTCGGGGAGTACGACGCAGACCTCCTGAGTTATATGGAGGAATTCTACGTCAGTAACGATGGGGATGCGCCTACCTTCTGGGAGCATGAATGGCAGAAGCACGGTACCTGCTTTAATACGTTGAAGCCTGCGTGTCAGCAGCCGAGTGTAGACGGCCAGACGCAGCAAGAGGCGGCGCTCGTGGGCTACTTCCAGGAAATTGTACGCCAGTTCAAGGCGCATCCGACGTACGAGTGGCTCGCGGATGCGGGCATCGAGCCCAGCGAGAGCAAGACGTATACGCTTGCGGAGCTACAGGCCGCACTCAAGGACAAGTTTGGGGCTACGCCTTACCTGGGATGCATCGACGGGGATGAGCTGGACGAGTTTTGGTACTACCATAATACGTATGGCCCGCTCGTGGGCGGCGAGTATGTGCCCGTGGAGAGCACCACGGAGAGCACCTGCAACGACGAGGGGATCAAGTGGTTGCCCAAGTAAAGTGGGGCGGTGGGCGGCAGCCAATCAAGGCGCGAGGAAGCTCATCGTGGTATTGGTTCATAAGTCATCGTCCCAGTGAGAACTGTGAGAGAAAATACAATTCCGTCACAGCCTAGCCTTGTGTCCCTGTTCCTGCCCCTCCTCCTGTCCCTCATCCCCACCCTCTGCGCCCTCCTCCCCGCAATACCCAACCTTCCAATCACACAACCCGCCCAGTCCCCGCCGGATAGCACCTCGCGGCATCAACCCGCCGCCATCTGCGCGCGGGCGGGGCGAGACGTAGACGCGGTTGAGGGGGCGGGGAGGCCAATCCCGCGAGTGAGAATCGGCATCGCCATCGCCCGACTCGGAGTGAGAAGCCACTTCTTGGTCAGCGGCACCATTGCTGCCGCTGCCCGACAATTTGGCACGCTGCAGGGACGAAGCCTGCCAGTCACCGGGAAGGACCAGGGGGAAGATGAATGGTTTCTCTCCTTCTTCTTCTTCTTCTCCTTCTGCTTCCTCGTTATTCTGCTCCTCACTGGCTTTCTTCCGCTCTTGCACCTGCTCCCGCTCCCGCTCCCGCTCTTGCGCCTGTGCAGACGCAAGCTCACGCAGGGAGACCATTGCCCCGCTCTGTGGTAGCGGTTCCGGCTCGACGCGCGTCGCTCCCGCGCCCTGTCGTCGAGAGTCGCCGGTATTCCCCCTCGTCCCGCCCTCGCCCTCGCTCCCGCCCCCTGCGACAGCTACCCAGCCCGTAGCCTCATCCGGCGCGGTTGCCCTATCCCATGCGTAGTTCTGGCCTGGAGGGAGGGAGCGCGGTTCTTCTTCGACTGCTGTTGGGGTAGGCGTGCGGGTGGACGATGACGCTGACGATGACGATGCACCGCCGAGAAAGACGAGGGGCTTGACTGCTTGGAGCTGCGTCATGAAGACATTGGTGTTGGTCCCGCTCTGTATCTGTGCGCTCACCCCACGCGATACCTGCGCCAAGTCCGAGAGAATGTAAAACTGCGGTGGGTACAATACGATTTCGTCGCGCATCGTCGCGCCGAGGAAGGTGTCCACGGGGGCAATACGGAGGGACGTCGTCTCTGTTCCGTCTGCCGAGACGTTTACGGCTACGTCGACTTGTGCGTTTGTGGCGGCATCGCTCTCGCTCTCGCTGTTGCTGTTGCTGTTGCTCTCCCTCGACCCGCCAATCCGCCCGCCGTCGTCGTCGAGCGCAGTAAGGAAGAAGTGCGCAGAGAAGCGCTTCCCCGGGCGGACGACGCTGCGCGGGGTAATCCAGTGGGAGTGGTACGCCAGCTGTGGGACGGGCAGGCCGTCGGCGGCGGTGTCCACCGCGATGCCCAATCGTCGCGCAACGTCTTGCAGGAACGCGGGGAAGACGGCTGCGTCGTTATGGACCTCTTCGCGGAAAGAAGCCCATTCGTGCGCTGATATGCCTGCTTCGGCGTGGCCTACCGCTCTGCTCCAGGGTATATCTGCGCCTTCGCTGCGCCCACTGGGCAAAAGCAACAACCCCGTCTCCTCAAACGTCTCTCTGAGTGCACACAGCCTCAATGCGCGGAGGTACGCTCCACTCGGCTCCCGTACATCATCCATTTCACTGAGCTCCGTATTGCACGAGCAGGCCGCCTCGTCTGCGAGGTCCAGCGCACCGCCAGGGAAGACTACGGCACTGCGGAAGGAGGAGCCTGTACGGGAGGAGCGCTGGAGCATGAGTGTTGAGAGGGCGGGGGCGGGCGCGGGGGGCGCAGCGCGGCTACCGGAAGGGTTCGGCGTGGAAGTCGGCGTGGGTGGACAGAGGACAATGAGGGAAGCAGAGAGGATGGGCGTCATAGGACTGCCTTTTGGACCGGCCTTGGCGTCGTGTGGGCGCGGGCCAGAGGGCAGGCGCGCACCTCGAAGGCCACTGCTGCTACCGCTACTGCTACTGCTGGCCATGCTATACGTGCTGTGTGTGTGCGTGCTAAAGGTGCGGAACCGCGGAAAGACTGTAGTCGAAAAGGACGGGGTTGTGGGGAAAGTCGATTGGGACGGAAACGCACGACGGATACGATGGAGGCGTATGAGCATGGGACGATTTCCTTCGCGGGACGAGAGAGGGTAACAAAGGGAATAGAGAGGGGAGGGAACAAGTATGTACAATACTATAGTGTTTGCTAGTGACTGCCAAGTGTCTGTAAATTCAAGTAGACGCTGCATGAGACCTCTTGGTACATACATATCCGGCAGAACTTGCCTGCCTGCCTTGCCTGCCTGCCGGTCGGCATCTGGTGGATTGCCCGAAAAGACATTTTGACGCGGGGGACTTGGCCGGAGTCGAACCTCGAGCCGGCGCGGCGCGGGAGCGCGAGGGCGGGCGTGAAAGGCGCGTGCAAAGCGTGGGGGCGTGGGGCGTGCGAGTGCAGGCGAGGCAAGGGTCACGAGGGGGCGTGGGTCAGAGCTGCAGTAGAGTGGGTGATGGCAATGGCGATGAAAGTCAAAGAAAGGGCAAGGAAGCACAAGAAAGAAAGGATACAAAGAGTTACTTGTACACGGTATTACCACGGCCGAAACATGGAAACGGGAGGAACATCACCGCACACCTCGCAACGCACGCTCGCACGCACGCACGCTACTACATCTTGAGACTCTTGACCAAGTTGCTCAAGAAGCGCACACTGAGTCCGCGGTCGAAGCGAATCTCTTGCTGGAGGTAAGGCGGCAGGCTCCCGCTCTCGAGGAGCTTTGCGTCGCGCTGTGCATCCAAGTCAGGAACAAAGATGAGGTCTTCTCGGAGTGCAGGCGTCGACGATTTCGTCTTGGCTGAGCGTGACGACGACGACGACGACGTGGCGGAAGGGATCGACGACGAAGATTCTTCGAGGGAGAGCTGCAGATCATGGTGCCCCGTGGCGGTAAAGACGCCCGTGTACTTTTTGCGTGCGCCGTCCATGTCGTCGACGCGGGAAATGACGATGCCTGTGAGGTCCTCGTACAACCGGCGAATGGTAGCCGCTTCCTCGTGCGACGACGTGGAGGAAGAGCTGCCGTGGCTGCTCTTGTGATGCTGCTGCTGTGACATGAGGGCGCGAGACGACTCGGTCTCGGTGCGCAGTTCCAATGAGAGGCGTTTGGCTGGGGCGGGGGAGAGGGTAAAGAGGCGGTGCGCGACGTGTTAGCATATATGCGCGTAGAGGGTGGTGATGGATAGATGACAAGAGGTACTGTCGTACTCTGGCTGCGCCCACTCACCCTGCTCCTCGGCCCTCTTCTTGTCCCTCTTGAGCTGTTCAATCTCAGCCTTCATCCTCTCCCTCTCCTCGACGGCATCTTCCGTCTCTGCACCGGCAGCTGCACGCCCACCTTTCGCAGCACCGCCTCCCCTCTTCTCAGCAGCCTCCAACCTACTCTTCAGCGTCGTAACGAGGTCCTGCGAATGCTTGATCCGACTCTCTGCCGCCTTTTTATAACTCGCAAGCGTAGCTTCCTGCGCCGTCGTACGCAGCGCCTGGAGCTCTGCAAACTGCGCGGCAAGCGAATCCCGCTCGGCAGTCATCTTGCGCAGTGCGGCCTCGAGCTGCGCGGGCGTCTTCTTGCGGGAGTCTGCACCGGCGTCTGAGTCGGACTCCAGTTCCAAGTCGAGGGCAGCAGTGTCCTCTTTGGCGGCAGTGACACCCCGCCTCCCGCTGACCTTGCGCGGCGCAGACACAGCCTTCTTACTCGTCGTTCTACCGGTTTGACCAGCCTGTGACTGTGACTGCACTCCACCTAGGTCACCGTCATCGTCGTCATCGTCGTCGTTGTTGCGCTCGCCAGCCTCACTGGCAGATCCGTCGTCTACATCCATGCGATTCGACGCGCTAGAAGGGCCAAGACGCGTCTTGGAGGCGGACGCGGAGCGTGAAGAGGACGAGGCTGTGCGTGAGGCGGCTGGCATGGCTGGCACGCGGCGGGGTGGTGGTAGTGTTTGGGTGGTGTGGGTGGTGTGGGTGGTGTGGGTGGTTCAGCGCTGGTTGATATAGTTGATAAAGGGATACAAAGACAAACCCTGTTGTTCTCCATTGCCATCATCCAACCTGATACAATACCTTTGTGCTCCCTGTTCTCCTTGTGCTCCACCACCACCAACCCCTGCCCCTGCCTGTTGCTGTTGCTCTGCAGTTCCGCGGCGCGTCGAGGGAGAACAACACGCACGATGCACTGCGTCACGTGATCCACCACTTGCCTCACTCGGAACGGAACGGGAGTGGCGTCGCGTCGCCTCGGGGCGGGGCAAGTGAGTGACTTACGCTCAGCCTCCCTCGCCTGGCCTGGCCTGGCCTGGCCTTGTCTCGCCTTTGCTCCTAGCTAGCGATACGGTAACGCAACAAGCAAGCACAAGCATATACGCAAGCATAACACACTGCACCCTGCCTTTCAACGACGTCCGACCTTCTTTGAACAACAACTCCGCCCACAATGGCCACGAAAGCAGCCGCCAAGCGAGTGAGTCTCAACGACGAGCCAGTCAACTACGACGAGCCAAGTCACACGCCCCACCTTGCACCTACTGACACGAGCAACTTTCCCTTCTCCACTCCACCTCCACCCCTTCGCCAGCTCGCAAAGGAGTCCCAACTCATGCAAAAGGACCCCCCTCCCTACTGCTTTGCGCGGCCCCTCGAGTCCGACGTCCTCACCTGGCACTTTATCCTCCGCGGCCCACCAGACACGCCCTATGCCGGCGGCGAGTACTGGGGTCAGCTCCTCTTTCCCTCGGACTACCCCTTTAAGCCACCCGGTATCAAGATGACGACGCCCAATGGCCGATTCAAGGAGAATGAAAAGATTTGCACCTCGATGAGCGATTTCCACCCGGGTAGCTGGAACCCTGCCTGGAGCGTGGCCAATATCCTCATTGGACTGCATTCCTTTATGAATTCCGATGAGATGACCAGTGGGTGGCGCGCTCAACGCAATGCATGATTGTCCACCCTGATCTGACACCAGCCTTTTCGCTCTTTTCTCCCCCGCCCCCGCCCGCAGCCGGATCCATGTCCGCCACCACACAAGCGCGCCAGACGCTCGCCGCACGCTCACACGAATGGAACGCAGTAAACAACCGCTTTGCCAAGATCTTCCCCGAGTACGCAGAGGACAAAAAGGTGGCCAAGGACCTGCCCAACATGGGGCAGGTCAGTGCACCCAGTGGAAGCAGTAGCGGCGGTAAAGCAACGGGCGCATCTGCAAGTGAGTGAGGTGCGCACGCACGCATACAGGCAGGCTACCACTACTGGTCTGGTCAGGTCAGGTCAGTCCGTACGACAATGTTGGACTGCACTTTCTCCTCCCAGACGGAGAGACGTCACGGGCGTAAGGTACACCGCGAAGAACATATGCAGTACTGACGTTGCGCACGCCTTGGCTTATTTTCCTCACAGAAGCCATTGCCTACTCCACACCGACAACGACAACGACACGGCCCCAACCCAGCCAAGCAGACGTAGCACCCGCAGCACACGGCCTCGCCCCGGTCCCCAGATCGCAGCCACTCCCGACAAATAGCATTGCACCCCGTCCCCCACAAGCGATAGACGACACAGCAGGAAAGACGCAGTCCCCGTCCGCGCACGTACCCGCAGCCGCAACGAAACAGCCCGCTCGCCCCGCACATACACCCGGCCTCCTCTCCACGCGCTCCAAGGTCGCCTTGTGCTTTGCGCTGCTTGCGTGGTTGTTTGTTGGAAGGATTATGAGTCGGGCGGGCGCGAGTGGGGCGGGGCCGGTGGGGACTTGAGCAGTGAGAAGGAGCGGGCGGAGGAGCGGGCGAAGGGGGAGATCGTGTGTGTGATGTGTGTGATGCGTGTGTGCTGTAGAACGTCCTAATTACATTCCCTTGTGTTTGCGTTTCATCCACTCGCAGTGCAGTGCAGCGCAAGTGCATTCCATGAGAGATGAGATGAGGAGTGCACTCCACGATACACAGTATATACATGCATGCATAACATTACACTGCACCGCACCCCCAACCCCCCACCCCGTTAATTCACTTCAATTCACAAGCCTAACACGTACGACGCCACACCCGCACTCTCCCCCTCCCCCAAAGGCGCCCCAAGCCCGCACAGCAAGGAAGAACTCCCCTCGTCCGGGTGTACGTCCGCGCGGGTTCTCGAGGCGGGTGTTCCATGTGCCCATCGAAGTGGGCGTGGACGTGGAGGGGCGGTGTGGGCGGAGGGGAGGGTGAGGGTCGTCGTCGTCGTCGGAGTGCTGCAAGGGGTTGGACGGTGACGAGCTATTGAGTGTGACTTTTTTGACTGAATTCGAGGGAGAGGGCGAGCCAGAAGGGAGTGTCCGCGTGAGAGCGTAGAAGAGGGTTCGGGCCTTGTTGTTTTGTTGTGAGGGCGATGGACGGCAAAGTCAAGAGGAGAGGGAGAGGGAAGGCGAAAGGGAAAGGGAGGGAAAGGGAACGTCAGCGCTGGGCAGGGCACCTTCTTTCCCCCCCTAGTAGGTATCATCTTCCTCCCTACCTACTCGTACACATGTGTAGGTAGGTACATACGCAACGCAACGCAACGCAACTCACCTTCCAATCAAACTGACTAGCCCACTTCTTGCCTCTGCCCGGTAAAGGGATAGGGAAGGGCCAACGCCCGATGGAGCGCGCCGTGCGAAAGGCGGGGACGTAGTACTTCCAGAGGGTCTGGGAAGAGGCGTCGCCTGGAGGGATCTGTGGGGGGCGTGAGGGTGAGGGTGTGTGTGAGAAAAGGGCAGTAATAATCTCGTCCTCGCCCTCGCGCTCGGACTCACGCGCGAATGCTCAAAAGCAAGACGCCAATCATGCGGTTTCATCCCTCCGCATGGGCAGGCGTCGTCGTCGTCGTCGGCCTCCCCGCCCTCGCCCTCGCCCTCTCCCTCGCCCGCCTGGACTCCTGCAAGCCCCAAAGGCCGGACTCCCCACTCGAGCTTGTAGAGGCTTACTGGGTCGAGCGCAAAGGCTGTGCTATCCGATTCGCCCTCGCCCTCGGCCCCGCCCTCGGGAAAGAAGCGGCCCGTATATGCGCGGATACCGACGATAATTTCCACATCGCCCTTTACCTCTGCGACATCTGCGAGTGTGTCTGCCTGTGCCTGTCCCGGCGCCTGGGCCTGCGCCTGGGCAAAGACGATAGGTGGCGCGGGTGGGTATGTCGCCGGGTGGGCAAAGAAGATGGTCGATGGGGAGAGGACGGGCGGGAGGGGCTGTGGTCGTGACTGTGAGTTCGGTTGACCCGGAAGGAAAGCCAATGGGTCGTACCATGTCCACCCGTCGTCCTCTGCCTTGTCGCCCTCGCCCTCGCCCTCGTCGTAGGGACCCCTCCACTCTGTCCAGTCGGGACTGGGCCGCGCAACACCTATGCGCAACTCCCTAAACCAGTAAGGGTAAGCCGCATCCTCTGGCTGCGTCTTCTCTGGCGGATCGGCGGGTGGGTCCCGATCCCGAGGCCCATCAGGCGGGACATGCGGACGAGTGCTCACGCGGGCGATGACGTCTCCTCGTGTGACCCATGCGCCGACGTACACCCGCTGGTGAAAGGGAGAGAGACCAAGTATGTGCCATACGAAGCCCCATTCGTCGCGGATGGAGAGGACCCATGCGCGCTCGTCGTTGGCGGAGAGGGGGCAGGGGGCATTGGCGCGACGGTAGAGGGAGGCGTAGATGACTTGTCCTGAGACGGGGCTGTGTACGGGGAGGAGAATCGAGTAAGGGGCGGGGTGGTGTGTGATGGGGGGAGGTGGGGGGAGGCGCAGGGAGATGCCCAGGTTCCTGTGGGGGCGCGTCGACGAGTTAGCACGGCCAATGTCACACGCTATATACCTGACCGCCCGCTCAACCCCGCACTCACCACCTGGCCAAGCCCACATCGACGCCATTCAAGTCGTCGTTGGTGCGTGGGCGCGTGGCGCGAGGGAGATAGGGATCCTGCATGAGACTGGCGATGCGATTGGGCCGTGTCCCCGTCCAGTGTACATCGTCGTCGGCGGTGGCGTGCGCGTGCGTGTTATTGTCCCAATCGAGAGTCCACGGGGTATTGTCGAGTGGCCAGGCTGCGAGATCCCTGCGTAGGTGCGCCAGCCAAAAGTCTTGCGTGTGGATGCGGCCATGCAGGGGCGACTCTGGCCGGAAGCCGATGCGGAGCTGTGCCCTGAAGCTGAGGAGTGTCTCTGCGCGGGGTCGGTCGTCGTCGTCTGCGCTGGGATAGACGTGGTCCCATAATTGCGCCAGGGACTGACACCCCTCTACACGCGGATCAAAGAGGGCTCGACCGTCGACTGTGGCAATGGTAGCTTGGCAGGTGATCGTGGTGTTCGCGGTGTTGACGCCCAGATCAAGTCGCTCACAGGCCTCGATTCCCCCCTGGGTGCCACATCGCAGGGTGACGTCCTCCCATGAGCGGACTTGCACGGGAGAGAAGTGCAAGACGGCGCTGGATGGGTCGAGCTCGGCAGAGGACGAGGTGGTGAGTGTGAGGTAGGCGGGGCGTGGGGTTGGAGGCGTGTTGATATAGAGGCCCGTATAGGAGAGGGAGACGAGTGCAGGCGCGGAGGGCGATGCCGTCGTTGTGGTCGTTGTAGTGTCGTGTGCAAGAGGTGCGTGAAAGGGGCGCTGCTGCCGCGGTGAAGCGGCCACAGTGGCGGTGATGGCGGCGGCGGCGAAGAGGGCGCCAATGGTGAGTAGCCAATTTGCGAAGAAAGGCAGTGTAGGTGTCATTGTGGCGTGTGTGTGTGTGTGTGTGTGTGTCGTGCTCGCTGCAATAACGTTATTTTCTACTCTACCATGTGTGCGTGCGACGCGCAGGCTGTATGCTGCCTCGAGGCATTGAATGGATTGGGTCGTCGTCTTTGTCAGATGCACATGGCATCTCTTGCAGTGTGTTGTTTGCGTACCAATGCCATTGTCGAGCGTGTTCAATGTCAATGGTCAAAGAGGTAAGATCAGACGGAGAAAGAGGCCTGCCGAAGTGGTTCGCTTGTCTATGCTGCCTCCTCCACTCTCACTCACGCAGCGCATCGCAGGCGCGGACTGAGCGGCCTCTTGGCGTCGCGTCGTCGCGTCGAGGCCAGGCGGCGAGGCGAGGCGGCCAGTCGACCAGGCGCAGTGACTTCTTCCTTGGTTTCTCTTGTTCCTCTCCTCTCGACCACTTCGAGCAGATCGAGCCATCTCCACGCCCACACACACACACTCCATGTCAGACTCACCACAGCCGCCACAGCCGACGCACAACGAACAGCGACGCCGCAACGAAGACCAGCACCACCACCAGCAGCCCTCATCGTCGTCGTCGTCGACGTCCAAGTACAAGTATGACCCACACCAGAAGCTCGAGGAGAAGCGTGCCATCAGGAGAGAATATCGGCAATTGATTGCAAAGGCAGAGGGTGAGTTGCAGTGTGCGGCGGTATGCGCGTATAGAGAGCATACATGCATCGTGCACGGCGTGTGCGCGTATAGAGAGCATACATGCATCGTGCACAGCGTGTGCTTGCTGCTGACCTTTGTGCATTCATTCACCACGCCCGCCCGCCCTCACCGGCAGAGGTCCGTACCAACATTGCACAACACAATGCCTCGGATCTGAGCACCTTTCTGGCCGAGGCCAATGCCATCAGTAAGCGTGTGCGCGCGCCCGCCGAGTCCACCCTCGACTCGCGCTTCCTCATGAACTTGTCCGACATGAGCGCCACCATGGCACGCAACATGAAGCTCAATACCAATGCCTTTGATGTAGACGAGTACATCAATCGCGTCGCGAAATGTATTGGGGGTTCTGTTCGAAGGGGTGCGGGTGCACGCAACCCAAGACGTCGGCGGCGTGCAGGCAATGCTAGCGATGACGACGACGACGAGGAAGACGCATACGACGACGAC
This sequence comes from Quambalaria eucalypti, assembly GCA_004016185.1. NCBI lineage: Eukaryota > Fungi > Basidiomycota > Exobasidiomycetes > Microstromatales > Quambalariaceae > Quambalaria > Quambalaria eucalypti. Next base: position 119,998 of record RRYC01000098.1, read on the forward strand.
GACGACACGGCGCACGACCTCGACTCCTGGCAGTGGCATCGCCTCGGACACATTGCATCCCGCTACACTCGTCGCGCACCCACGCTGGACCACCTCCTCGGCCCGCTCAAAGTCGAGCAGAAGCAGCGAGCCGGAGCGAAGCGCGTGCGTCTCCAGCGCGACGGCGACGAGGTGCAGCCCGAGACGCTGCGGGACGAGGATATCCAGCGGAGCGAAAACGAAACGAGTAAGCTTGTGCACGTTATACACCGCTTGCTGGTGCGTCGCGGAGGGGAACAAGGCGTCGACTTGTTTGCCTTTGCGATTAACCCGACGAGCTTTAGCAATACCGTCGAGAATCTCTTTTATGTGAGTTTCCTGGTCCGCGAGGGAAAGGCCTCCATCGAGGTCGAGGATGCCAGTCGAGTCATCCTGCGCGCAACGCTCCCACCAGAAGTGGTAGAGGGAGAAGAGCCACCCAGGAAGAAGCAAATTGTACTCGAACTGGATCACAAGACGTACAAGAAGATTGTAGACGCACAGGGAATCACGGAGAGTATCATTCCTACGCGCGAGCCCGTCGCCGCTGCTGCCGGTGGGCGAGGATTGGGTGGGACTTCGAGGTGGTACGGGTAGCGAGGCGTGGTGGGGTTTGGCAAGATTCAAGGTGCAAAGGAGCCATTATATCGTCATCCATTGATTGTGTGTGTGTGTGTGTGTGTGTGTGTGTGTGTGTGTGTATGTGTGTGTGTGTGTTTGTCACCGTCCATGTCATGTGTCCCCTGTAATCCATTCCACTCCATTCCTTTCCGTGAGAGTTTGGATGTGTATTGTGTGTATGTGCATTGTGTGTGTGTATGCATGCATGTATGCATGTACGCACGCTTGTCTTTGTCGTTTGTATAAAAGTACAAGGAGGTGGTGGTGTCCCCCCACCCACCCGCCTCTCTCCCCCCCTCTGCCTCCGACCCTCGCCTGCGCCCCGCCCCTACGCCTGAAACTTCCTCAACGTACTCAACTCATCAATCAACCCCTGCAGTTTCGCATCATCCTTCGTCTCCAAAGTAGGCACCAAGTTCTTAGCCTCCTCGACCGTCTCCACTGCGAGGTTCGCCAGTTGCGCGCGTTCGAATCCCGTTAGGCCGAGACTGCGGGTGGAGTCCTCGTCGTCTTCTTCCATGGAGGAAGAGGGGGGGAGGGGGTTCCCTGCGGAGTCGTAGAGGGTTGGGTCGGCGGAGTTTTCTAGGAGGAGGCTGGGTGTGGCGTGTGGGTGGGTGGGTGGGCAGTATGTCGTTAGTTGACCTTTTTGCTCTCACAGTGTCGTCTGCGTGCCGCTAGTGTGCGTCACAACCGTCGCTCGGCTCGTCGCCTCGCTCCTCGTGGCACGCACCTCCTCAACTGCTTAACCGTCTCCAAATCCCTATACCGACTAAACGTCTCGAGGTACTCCATCGTCTTGACCAATACATTATTCCCTGCATCTTTCTGCGCTGCTCCACTGGGCCGATCAGGATCATCCAACTTCTCACGCAGGAGCGTCAGGGCCTCGCTGATGTTGATTGTGTTGACGTGCTCGGATTGCTCGTCGCTGAAACCGGGGGGGAACTTGCCTTGCGTGGCATCTTCTACTTCGGCTTCGCGGTCGCCTGGGCGGCGGCGGCGGGTGGTAGAGGAGGGCATTGTTGGGCGGGTGGTGGGTGGTGGGGGGTGTGAGTCAAGGTGGGATGGGATGGATTGGATGGAATCGAGTGGAGTGGAGTGGAATGTATGCACCTGCAAGCAAGCACTGCCAGTCCAACCAACCAAGTCCCTATGTACCTCCAGTCCGCCTCGCGGCGCGTGTCACGTGACGCACGAGGGGGAATTAGGAAGGTCCTCTCAGTCATGCATGCAAGTCAGTGCCTTTGCCTCGTTCCCTCCTTCCCTTGCCTTGCCTGGCTTCACACATACACCCTCCTCTGTCACCCACGCAACGATGCCGCCCCACTCGACGCTATTACACCAGTCTGCCACACGGCTGGTCAGGCCTGCCGCCAGCATTACCACACGGCGGGCAGCCACGACAATGGCAGCAGTGGCACCAATACCAATGCGGTCAGCGATGCCCGCACTGGCCACCCCGTTAGCATGCCGCCCTGCCCGCCCTGCCCGCCCTGCCCGACGCTCCTTCTCGACGACGCCCCTCTTACGCGGCAAGACTGGTCGTCTCCCTCGTCCTGCCACCGTCTCCCTCTTGGGTACAACGTACCCCACAGACGAGTACTACAACCTCCCCCCCACCATTACCTCTCGCCTTGCTTCCTCTCCCGTCCTACCCTACACTCCTTCCCACCCCCTCCAACTCCTCCGCACCGCCATAGAAGAGCACCTCCCTCAATGCACACCCATGCGCGCACCCTCCCCCATCGTATCCACACAACTCAACTTCGAGGACCTAGGATTCCCCGCAGACCACCCCGGACGCTCACCAACAGATACCTACTACCTCAATAAGAGTACCTGTCTGCGGACGCATACCTCTGCGCACGAGGTCCAAACCTTTCGCGAGGGACATGATCGATGGGTGCTCACTGCCGACGTGTACCGCCGTGACGAAATTGACAGTAGTCATTACCCCATTTTTCATCAGATGGAGGGCGCGTCGGTATGGAGTGTCCCGCGTGGGGACTTCGAGCCGGGGGGACTAGTCCAGCGCGAATGCGAGGAAATGGAGGCAAAACTCGCAAAGGCACAGGTCCAAATCGAGGATAACGTTTCGATTGAAGAGGCCGGGGGGTGGCAGACTTGTCATTTGGCAGATGAGCGGGTGAAGCGCGCCGCAGAATTATCACTGCGGCACCTCAAGGCTACGCTCAATGGACTGGCGCTCGACCTCTTTGGGGAGAGACATGCAGCCGACGTAGCAGCAGCAGCGGCAGCAGCAGCAGCAGCAGCCAAGGTGGCTCAACCACCCTCCTCCTCGTCCTCGCCCTCCTCCTCCTCGCCCTCCTCCTCCTCGCACACGCACACGCAGGAACCCCTCCGCGTACGCTGGATCCCCGCCACCTTCCCCTTCACCTCCCCTTCCTTTGAAGTGGAAGTCCTCTTCCGTGGGCAGTGGCTCGAAATCCTCGGCACGGGTATCGTCATGCAGCGCACACTCGACGTAGCGGGGGAAGCTCAAGTGGGGAAAGTGGGATGGGCATTTGGGCTGGGGTTGGAGAGAATCGCAATGGTCTTGTTTGGGATTCCGGATATTCGCTTGTTCTGGAGTAGGGATAGGCGGTTTCTGGATCAGTTTAGGGAGGAGGAGGGGGAGGGAGAGGGGAAGGCAGCATCAACAGCTACGATGACGACGACAAGCACGACGACCTCCCCCTCTCCCGCCGGGGGCCTCTCCCCCTCCCCCTCCCCCTCCCCCACTCCCACCCCCACTCCCACTCCCTCCTCGCGCGCACCCACCCCCCGCCGCCGCAAACTCATAACCTTTGAACCATTCAGCAAGTACCCCCCCTGTTACAAGGACGTCTCCTTCTGGCTGCCCGATGGCGGCGCCGACGGCGGCGACAGCAACAGCGCAGCAGAGGCAGGGCAGGGACAAGGGCAGGCAGGAGGCTTCCACACAAATGACTTTATGGAGCTTGTGCGGTCTCTTCCTTCGCGGAGTGGCCCTCCTGGTGCGCCTCCCTCCTCCTCCTCCTCCTCCTCCTCCCCCTCCCCTTCCCCTCCTCCTCCCCCTCCCCCCCCCCCCCCCGCCCCACTCACCCCCCCCCCCCCCCCCAATCCGCAACATCACCCCTCCCCCTCCTGCTCCCTCTGCTGCCCGAGCCCCCCGCCTCCCCCCCGCACACACGCGTCCGTC
>RRYC01000099.1:0-77120 GCA_004016185.1 Quambalaria eucalypti
GGCGGGCCCCACCGCCAGCCAGACAGCCCAACCAACCCACCCCGCCCTGGGTTTAACGGCCGTCCAGAAAATCCACGCTGGTATTGCAAGTTGTGAGTCAACCTCAACTCCCCCCCCCCCCCCCCCCGCCACCCCCCCCCCCCCCCCCCCCCCACAATGGCCGCATTCAACCTCCCCGAGATCCTCGACACCCCAGGCTTCTGGGGTCCCCCTTCCATCGACGCCGCAGCAGCCTCTTCCTCCTCGGCATCTGCGTCTGCGTCCACGTCCTCTTCGGTCCTCCCCCCCGAATTCGCAGACATTCCCTTTGCCCCCTTTTCCAAGTCGGACAAGATTGGCCGCATCGCAGACTGGAATGCCAACACTTCCGTAGGTGGTCGTGATGACGCCGGCGCAGCAGCCGGCGCCGCTGGCCAGCGCGGTGGACGCCAGGGCAGGCGCGATGGACCACAGGCCTATGGCTCGGGCGCATCCAATGCATTTGCCTACTTCCACGGCGACGACGAGGCCACCTTTTCCGTCGTAGACAACACCCGCACGGCCGCTAGCAAGCGTGGTGGTCTCACGACCATGGGCCGCGGTCGCGGTGGTGCCCGCGGTGGAGCGGCAGGCGGCCGAGGCGGTGCTGCTGCTGGCTCCCGCTTCAGCACCGTCCAGCGCGGTGCTCGTGGTGCCGTACCAAGTCGAGGTGCTGCTGGTGCTGGTGCTGGTGGACGTGGAGGTGCTGCTGGTGCTCGTCGTGGTGGCTACCGCGACTGGGACAAGCCGCAGAGGACCCGTGAGCCTTCCGTCGCCGTTGGCCCCGACTGGGAGCAGCTCGAGGAAATCGACTTTTCCCGCCTGGCCAAGCTTCGCCTCGAGGTACCAGCTGCTACGGACCTGTCCTCCTACGGTACCCTCCACGAGTACGACCGAGCCTATGACCGCATCGCCTCGGTCCGCTTCGAGAAGCCCCTCCAGTCCCTCGACCGTCTGCGCTACAACCCCACTACCTCGGACGACCCCATCCTCGCCCAGCTCGCCGCAGAGGCACCTGCCGCACCCGCCTCGGACGTCGAGGGTGCCAAGCCCGCCACCCGCCTCTTTGTCACCGACTCCATCCTCGCCCTCTTGATGTGCGCCACCCGCACCGTCTACCCATGGGACCTCATCATCACCCGCACCGAGACGGGTGACATCTTCCTCGACAAGCGCGACGGCGGCGCATTCGACTACGTCACCGTCAACGAGAATGCCGCCGACCCGCCCATGGAAGTCGATGCAAAGGACGACAAGTCTTCTGCCCCGGGCAACATCAACACACCCGGCAACCTCTCCCTCGAGGCAACTTACATCAACCAGAACTTTGCCTTCCAAGTCGTCAACCCCAAAAAGACCCACAGCCTCCCCTCGGGCGCCAATCCCTTCCACGACGCATCCTCGGGCGACGCCGACCAGCTCGCATCCAGCGGATACCGCTACAGGAAATTCGACCTCACGTCCTCTGCCGAAGACCCCGTCGAGCTCTACGTCCGCACCGAAATCGACGCCTACGTCCCGCCTGCCTCCACGGCACCAAAGAACAGCCCTCCGCAATACATTACCATTCGTACCCTCAACGAGTGGGATTCCCGCGCCCAGGGCGCAGGCGGCGCCCCGGACTGGCGCTCCAAGCTCGATGCCCAGCGCGGCGCCGTCGTCGCAAACGAAATGAAGAACAATGCCGGTAAACTCGCGCGATGGGCCGTACAGTCTCTCCTGGCCGGAGCGGACAACATGAAGATGGGCTACATCTCGCGTGCGTCCCCGCGCGATGCCTCCCGCCATGCTATCCTCGGTACGCAGTGGTACAAGCCTGCGGACTTTGCAGCGCAGATCAACGTCAATTTGAGCAATGGGTGGGGCATCGTCCGTACCATTGCGGACCTTGCGCGCAAGGCCCCCGGCGGCGAGGATGGAGAACGTGCAAAGTTTGTCCTTGCAAAGGACCCGAACAAGGGGACCATCAGGCTCTACCGCGTGCCGCTCAACTGGCCTGCGGAGGACGACGACGAAGGCGAGGACGAGGGAGACCTCGATGATGAGGGATTGGATGGCGAGGGAGGGGAAGACAACGATGAGTAGGGGCGTGGACCCCCCCAAAATGGCAGGGTGGATGCATGCATGGTCGCCGTGTCTGTCTGAGTGTATGCGTATGCTCGTACTGTATGTCATTCCCCATTCCTTTGTGTCGCATAGACTTGCAATGCAATCATTCGCCATCATTAAAACTCGGACCGTCTACCGCCTCGTCGTCATATTGTCGTCTATGTATCAACATAGCGACTTAACGCTGCTTACGCTCGGCACGCATGCCATGGTATGGTATGGCACGGTATGGGTATAGCCCATTCCCAGCCCCGCTGCATTCCCACCCCACTCCCATCTCACACCTGCGGCGGGGCGTACCGGGGATACCGGCTTGTGCGTTGTCCCCGAAGCCTACTTCATCCATCCAGCCTCAGTCCACAAATACATCTCTTGGCCCTCATTGCGTTGCGTTGCGGGCCCTCTCAAGGTTGGAGTCGAATGGCGTAAAATTCCCAACGCTCAAGGTTTGAGAGACTAGACTAGACGACGGGATGGGGATGAAGACTTGGTACAAGTTGAGTTGAGTTGAGTTGGCTGGTGGTCGGATGTGGCTCGAGACTCTACTCTACGGAGCCTTCCGGTTGTATTACTGGAACTACGACTAGGGCTACGACTGCGGCTCAAAGGTGGGATTCCTCAGAAAGCAAGCAAGCAAGCACGCACGCAAGCAAGCCATAGCGCGCTACTGACTGGCTACTGGCTACTGACGTATGTACAATACCATAGATACGCGCACACGCACGGTACGGTACGGTCGCACCGTGTCGCATCCGGTGAGACGTTTCACACTTCTTGGCTGGCTGGCGACGGCACTGCAGTGGAACTGAACCTGGACCTGAACCTTGTCTCTCACAAGTGCAGGCAGGCAGGCAGGCAGGCAGGTAGGTAAATCATTTGGTGCTCGGGCAGACGGACAGACAGGCAGGCAGGCAGGCAGGCAGGCACGACTTGTATCGTATCGCATCTTTATCGTATCTTATCATCTAGTATCACATTGGTCGTTCGTGGTTCGTTGATTGGGGGACTTACATCGGTTCGCTTCGGTACGGGGAACAGAGTGCGGCGTGCGGGTTATTGGATGTGACGCGAGAGGGTGTGTGTGATGATGCTGATCGGAACGAAGAACACAAGTCGAGGGTAGCCGGTACGGGAACAGAACGATACGAGACGGGATGCAAGAGCGAGAAACAAGAGGCTAGGCTAGGCGAGGCGAGGCGAGACAAGGCAGACGGAGCAAATATTTAGACAAGGGCAAAAGAAGAAGAGAGGTGATGGATGCGTGGATGTGTGGATGCGTGCGGGTGATGGGATGGACGGGCGCGAGGGCGATGAGTGCGCACGCACATGTTACCACTCGAGGACCTTGTCCTTGCCAATGTACTTGTCGATGAGGCCCTCGTAGTAAGGGCGGAGAGCGACGGGGTCGGGAGGGGAGTCGCTCTTGGAGTAGAGGTCGTATGCGTTGAAAGCAAGGACGTCCTCGAGGGCCGAGTCGTCCTCGCCCGTGGGGGAGTGGAACTGCCTGTAGGCGCCCTCGCGGTGCCAGGGGTAAAAGGAGTGGAAGCGGATCATGTTGAGGCCGGCCTGCGGGATGGTGCTCTGGCGCTTCAGCGTCCAGTAGAGGTACTCGTCGTGGCCCCAGCTGAGCATGACCTTTTCCAGGCCGCAGTTGCGCTCGTACATGCCGAGCTCGGTGTTGTAGCGCGGGTCGTCATTGTCGGGGTTGGCCTCGAATGTCTGAGGGTAGACGATCTTGTCGCTGAACTTGGCGCCGACGACGAAAGTGTCGCCGACGACGTCCCACTGGCCCTCGGCGCCAAAGAAGACGAGGAGCTTTCCGAGGTCGTGGAGGAGGCCGGTGAGCTGCATCCAGTCGGGCTTGCCGTCGCGGCGCATGGCCTCGGCCGTCTGGAGGAGGTGCTGAATCTGGCTAAGGGAGGTGTCGGGGTCGGATTCGTCGACGAGGGTGTCGAGCTTCTCGATGGCTTCCCAGACGGTCATGCGGGCGTGGACTTGGCCGAGGAACTTTTCGCGAGCGGCAAGGTTGTATGCGACGGTCCTGTGACAACAACCAGGGGGGCGACTTTGGTCAGACGATTGAACAACCCAACTACGGCGGGCGTCCCATAGCACTACTACTCACTGCTTGGCGTGCTGCTCCTTGTAAAAGACCTTGACATGGTCCATGGCGTTTTCATAGTCCCTGAACTTTTCCTTGTCCTTGTCCTCGTCGAACTTGGACTTTTCCGTCTTCCAGGAGTCGTCCTGGTCGTCCTTGGGACGGGGTGCGTCCTTGTGCTTGCCGAGGTAGACGTTGACGGCGTCTACTGCGTCGCTGATGTCGTCCATCTTGTTGCCGGCGTCGGCGGGGGGCGCATCGAAGGTGGCGTGCTGGGTGTTGAACTGCGCCTTTTCACCAAAGGTGAACTGGCCAGCGGGCGTGTTGTCGACGAGGGCGGTGGGAGCCATTGTGGGCGAGTGGGCGGGCAAGTGTGTGTGTGTGTGTGAGGCGGGAGTGCAGGATAGAGTCAGTCGTTTAGTGGTTCTCGGGGAGTCTTGGCCGGCTGCGTTGTGTGGGGAATGTGGGGTCAAGTCTGGCGAGAAGGAATGGATTTCAAAGGGTGCGAGACACAAGTCGTCTTTATATACAATGGATTGCGGACTGCCAGTCCCAGGCCTACTGATGGGACCATGCGAGCGTGCCTACCTACCTAGTGTGCCTCGTCGCACACCTCGCCGCACACCTCGCCGGACGACTCGCCGGACGACTCGCCGCACTTGACCGTGCCATGCACCGGCCTCGGGCATTGCCTGGCCACCTGGAGATTGGCGAGCGGGCCATCTCCGGGGCAGATGAGAGATCTTGTGTGCTTGGTGGACGTGGCACGCACGTCGTCGTCACAAGTGGAAAAAAAATCCATAATCGGAGGATGTACCCCGCAACCCCGCACAAACTCGGCGGTACGACGGAGGATGGCAAAGAGGAAGGCTAGACGGGTGGATGCCCGACAGGTGGCCGACTCGGTGTTCAAGGCGTGGCGCGTGCGTGTGTGTGTGTGCGCGTACGGTAGTGCTGCACTGGCACTGCAACGCACTCGCTCGCTGACTGCCCGCACTCACTCCACTGCCCGCGCTTTCGGGTCGTGCCAAGCCGGCGCGAAGGTCGCGGTGTGGGGGCCAAGCACGCACGCACGCACAAGCAATCAATCACCTGAGCAATTGCTGCGACCTGCGTGCGAGTAGAGAGAGCTCCTCTCAACGCCAAACGCCAGCGCCAACGCCAACGTCCATGCCAAAGACGACCCCCCCCCCCCAATTAGGGCCTCGCCCCGGCCCTGGCTCCACTCAATCACTTCATTGACAAGCCAACCAAGCCAACCAAATGACCCCGTCTGTCCTCCGTGTCCTCCGTGTCCTCCGCGCCGTTGACGCCGGGCAAAACAAACTCAACGAGGGGCGCGGCACGCAGCCAAATTGCAGTGATTGAAGCCCCCACCCTACCCTGCCCAGCTTTGCCCTGCCCTGCCCTGACAGCGCCCCGCCCCGTCAGAAGATCCAAACGCGGGGGTCGGTCGGTCGGGACCCAAGCCGCCGGAGTAGGACCCCGCCCGACTGCGAGCTTCGGTCACCCTCGGCCACCCTTTGCCCCACACGCACGCAACTGCTCCCACGCCGCGGCCACGCGTGTCCGCTCTCTTGGCTCGCCGCGCTGCCCCCGAGGTGGACGCCAGACGCCAAGAGTGGCCGGTTGGCGGGCGGCGGGACGGACTGGACTGCCTGTGAGCGCACAGCCTCGGAGCCGACGCGCTCAGCGTGGCTCATGCGACCAGCCCGTCAGAAATGCCGCCTGTCCATGCCCTTGAGGGAGCATCCATGGATCGTGCCTGAAGATCATACCACGCGACTCTCCCTCACACTCCAGGGTCAAAAGCTCGAACCACTGGCGCTACCCAAGGCAGGCATACACGTCACGCTAAGAAATCAAGCCGTGCATCTCTATGCTGGATACATGAATTACACGAAACCAACGCCGAGGCGTACTGTACATGGGTGCTGGTGATGAAACAACTGCGTCTGTATGCGCGTATCAACGCTTACGGCCCTCAACTGGCTCCTTCACTCTTGCCTCCTTCGCTTGCGCTCTTCAAAGGGCGAACAGTGACTGCAATTATCATCATCGAGACGAAGTGAGGCTGGTGCCCGCCGGTTCCCTTAGGGCGACCTTCTCGCCAGTTCCTGTAAGATCAGTCGATGCGGTAACAGCGGCGCTCGCCCGCGCACAAGCCGTGGGCTGGCTGGGGCAGAGGTACTCGTCCAGGGTACGCAGCGTATTCGTGAAAGCGTCTCTCTCGAGGGAAGTGAGGCCCACGGCTCGCCCCTGGCTCGTGGCTTGTCCCGCGAGAATGTGGCGACGAACTTGCATCAGCATCCTCCTCACAGTCCCATCGAAAGACGGGTTTCGTAGCGCAGCCCCCGCTGCGAAGATACTTCCAAAGCTGACGTCGTTCGGCCAGACGTTGAGCTTGTCGGCGAGGATCGGTTTGATCACCTTGACCTCCAGTTCTCGCGCCGTGTGCCACGTTGTCTGCTCGCGGAAGAGGAGCTGCATCAGAAGACAATAGACGGCAGACTCGAGATCGTCTGGAAAGCGGTGGTCCATGGTGCTGAGCTGCCGTTGTAGGAGGTTGACGAGCTCTTCGTTGTCATCCTCCGCCGGTGAGGAGAAAAGGGCCCTGAGCTGCACCTCCAACCGGAGTCGCAAGACTGCTTTCGAGGACATGAAAGTGGGATTAACCGACTGTGCGTCTTCCAGACCGAGGGACAGGGGATCCGAAGGCTCCCGGCTCCATCCACGCGGCGTATTGCCCAACCTGGCGTTCCCAAAGTCGATCAGCAACAGTATATGCGCGTTGTCATCGGACTTGAGCCGCTCTTCCCACTCCGGATGCAATAGAATGTTGCCGAGGTCCAAGTCTCTGTAGTGAACTGCGCATTCGGCCAGGTCGAGGAGCAGTGCGCAGAGCTGGCGGAAGAGAAGCACGTGCAGTTTGACGGACAAGTCGGAGTAGGGCAGTTGGACACCCGTTGGCGTCTCGAGGGCTAAGATGAGAAGAGGTAGCTGCGACGCCTGCTCCTCCTGACCTTGGCGCTGGCGGCGCTCGTCCGTGCGCCGCCAGTCGCTTTGGGCCAGTAACACACCTCCACGACTCATGGGCACATTCTGCACGCCAGCCTTTTCGATGCGAACCAGGACGTGGCGCTCATGGTCGAAGAGGTCATCCGGCAGCCACTTCCTCCTGAGCACAAGCTGGATTTCGCGCGGATGTCCAAACTGCGTGCCGCAGCTTCTCTGTGGCCTCTTGCGCCTTGAACATGCCCGAGGGCAGGAACTTCTTGTTGGCGGACCTCGCGTCATCCGTCATTCGTCTTCCCGCGAGGACATCTCCCAAGTCGCATGTTCCCATGATGGCACAGGACCAGAACAGGCAGGCCGTCGGGACCGAGAAGAGGCTTGCCTTGCTTGTCAGCCTGACCCAAGACGTTGCCAAGGTTGAAGTCGCGGTAGTGAGCGCTGAGCTTTGCGTATTCGTGTACTTCTACGATGGACTTGGCGGAGGAGGCTGCCGATCGTCGGGCTCGGCGAAGGAGTAGGCTCGTGTGGTTGCATACCTAGGCAACTGGTTCAAACGACCACAGCCTGACTAGGCGGCCGCATACAGTGACAGCATTCACCCGCCCGGCGATGGGGTCGTACTGTATGAGCTTGCGGCAGTGCTCTTGCGGGATTGTGTGAAGGGGCCACCTTGCGAGTCGGCCACTGAGTCGGCCAGTGACCCTTGACTTGCTGAAGTTTTGCTTGCGAGCCAAGCGGTGTGTGGCTGGTTTGGCGGTGCTTTCGTCTCCACTGGCAAATAAAAAGGGAAGAGGATGGAAGAGAAAAGGGTTCTTGCCCGCTCTCAGACCAACCAAAGTAAGTCGCTCGCTCGCTCCCGCGCGCCCAACGGAAGCAATTGGGACGGCGGATGCACTTGTCCCTCGGCGACGAGGCCGTGATGGGCTGGAGTGGGGTCCGGGTCGGGACCGTCAAAGTTGGCGGGGAACCCATTCATGCGTGGGCTCGCACTGTGACTCTGGCTTCTGCGAAAGGTGCGTACTTGTCATCCTACTCCGATCAGGTTATTCATTGTACTTTGGCGAGAGGTAAGTCAGCAGTGGGTCGCAAATGACCGCGCCGCATGTCGGATGCCGTGCGGCCTGATCGTATGTGCCCGTTGTGGTCGTGTGCCCGGTGGCTGTCGTCGTTGTTCAGAAAGCGGGCATCGCCATCACCGAGTGTTGGTTTCACGCCAAATTTCCTACTCAACTCGCACCTCGAAAGCAAGGCGCGTCATTAACGCGTCCATTCAAGAGGAGCGGAGCACGCGCGTCTTGGAGTCTAGGCACGCGTCGCCGCCGCCGCTCTCCACTCCACCTTGGCAAGCAAGGGAAAGGGGGCCACGGAATCGCTTTGAGACCGGGAGCAAATTCCCAAGACATGGACGGATGCAATGCGCACGGTAGGCCATTGACGGCATCCCCAGCCGCACCCGCACCCTCACCCGTCCCCTCGCACTCCTCCCCGCTCTCCCCCACATGATTGCCTGCGTTGGTGACCCCGTCGCTGGCATCGACGCGTATCCAGCAAACGTCTACAACGCAATGAACTACCAAGAAGGGTACGCGCAACTGCCCCTCGAGTATACACAGGGCGACGTGGCGCTAGGACAGCATCCTCTTCCTCCTCACTACTATGATGACTCGCACGGGGACTTTGACGGAGCGGCACCAGCGCTGCAAGAGGAAGCTATAGGTGTTGCCTTTGATCAGTTGTGAGTCCGTACGCTCGAAGGCACGACGACCTGCTATCTGCGACGGCTGCTGACAGCGTATCCCTTTCACACTCGAGCGTGTAACAGCTACGATCAATTCATGCGCACAGGCCAATCCACCTCTGCCCTGCCAGTTGCCAGTGTCCATCGACCCTCCTCCCCTCCTCCCTCGAGAGAGCTACGGTTGGCATCTGCCACGGCGTCACCCCCTGCCTCCCCGCCCGCCTCACCACGCCGCTCCCAATTGCGAGCCACACTCACCCCCAACAACCCCACATCGCGGCAATCCGGCGAATATATGCGCCCAGAAAGCTCGAGCTCAAGCTCATCGCAGCAGCGTCGGAGACGGCAAGCCTGGCGCCCGCCTCCCCGCTTAAGCAAGAATGGCAAAGTCTTGGGTCGACCCAGGAAGGATGGCTCCAGCCTGAGCCTCACCAGGACGGCCGCAGCCCACGTCCGGACATCCGTGGCACAGCGAATGGAATCGGTGCGTGCGCGCGCACGTTCCCGCAATCGAGGTCGTGCCATGGATAGGATTAGACCAGTCGGCGGCAAAGGCCGTGCGTCGCCTTACAAAGCCAAAGGACGAGAGGCAAAGTCGCATTTGGAAGACGACGGCGACGGCGACTCAGGCACAGGCACAGTATGGTCGTTACAACCCGACGTCGGCCTCCCACTGGCTCTCGAGGTCCACTCCTACGTCACGCCGTCGTCGTCCTACCGCCGCCGCCCCAGTGCAGGACTCATCACATCTCCCTCATCGACGCCCAGCGCAGCAGCACGAGCCCGCCAGGGAAGGCGTCATCAGCCCTCCAAGGGTTCCGTCTCCGTCCCGGTCCCGCAGCCGCAGCCGCAGGGGCAGGGCCAATCCTCGGTCTCCCTCCCGCGCTGGCTCGGCTGGGCGGCATCCCCGCACGCGGCAGCAGCCGCGCTCCCCAACCTCCGACCTGGATTCGCTCGACAAAACTATAGCAGTCTAGTAAGGGAGCAGTGGAAGTTGACAGAGAGGAATGCAGGGCGGCGGGATGGTGCGTCTGTGTCTGTGTCGGCGTCTAGTGGTGCGCGCACGAGTACGAGCCCCCCTTCTGGACCAGAACCACGCAGGATCCGAGCCCTGGATCTGAGAGAGATGTGGGTACGAGCTGTCCAGCGGGAACTCAACCTCAACGCAGCGCCTAGGCGGGGCACTCCATCACCAGTCAAGGAGGGGGGACACCACTCCCCGCCGCCGCTCTTCCTACGGCGGAACCTTCCGCGCGGTGGGCAGGGCGGGACGAGTGCTACGTCGGGAGACGCAACAGAAGGACAGGAGCAGGAACCGCAACAGGAGCAGGAGCAGGAACACGCACAGTCCCGTGCATCGTACGCGCCTTCCCCCAGCTGGGAGCCGACTACACCCCCACTCCCCGAAGGACATGCGATGCTCTTTGCCGAGACGGTCTCGGAGGAGGTGTCCTCGAGCGCGGGGAACAGGGATACGCTACATCTTAATGTGGTTCAGACGGAGGAAGAGGAGACAGAGACCGGTGACGCCAGTGCAGGCGCGGGCCAAAGAAGCCCAATCCGTGAAGAGGCACAGGTACAGGCAACAGACGCAGACGCAGACGCAGATGAGGAAGAAGTCCTCGGTCTTCTTTCCCATTCCCATTCCCAATCCCAGCTGCGATGCAATGTCGGGCCAGAGCAACGCGTACATCCACGTCCACGTCTGCCCGACGCTGAGGCCGCAGTAGGTGAGGCCGCCCGAGGCGAAGGAGGGGAGACAGCGCTAGGCGAAGGAGGGGAGACCGAGTCCTCGCACATCGGTATCCCCGTCAAACCCGGTATCTTTCGCAGTGGGGAAAGCGATGTAGAGGGGGAAAAGGGCGAGATGGAGAGGGAAAGGGAGATCAAGCCTGAGCCAAGCGACTGTACGACGGCAGCGTCAGCGTCCGCGGTGCCCTCAGCGGTGGCGGTAAGTACAAGTGCCCCCAGTGCGCACATCAAGCTCGAGACCTGAGCGTGCGGCTCAGCCACCTTCTTGACTGTACTGTGCTGTACTGTACTGTACGGGACCGGGCTCCGGACCGAGCCGGATGATGCATGCATGGTCGCCTCGCCTCGCTTCGCCTTGCCTCGCCGTCGCCGTCGTGGTCATGGTCACGGCAGTCTTGGATTTGGGTTGAGCAATGTGAATGTGAATAGGATTAAAGAGAGTCTACATAAGACGCATCATGGCAGAGAGTGAGAGTGAGAGTGAGAGTGAGAGGGAGAGGGAGGGCTGAGTGAGTGAGGCGAGTGAGGCGAGTGAGTGAGCCGGGTACGATGCGTCTTTGCGCGGTAAGACAGAGCGGGACCGAACGGGAGACTGTACTGCTCGACTCGACTCGACCGTCCTCTGTCCCGTAGACTGGAACGCACCCCCGACCCTGCGCCACATTACCCCACCGGCAGGGGATTACAATACTCTGCGTCCCTCTTGGGGTTCATGAACCAATGCGGCATGGGTAGGACCTTGAGCAGCGATACGGACAGGAGGAACACGACTAGCGCATTGATGCTGGATCCGGCATCCAGCGCGGCGGACAGCACATAATTGTACTTTGTGAACCACTTGGGGCGCTTCTCCTTTGCCCATTTCTGGCTGGCGTAGCTCGCGATGAAGCCGCTGAGGATGATATTCGTAGGCGTCTGCGGAGCGGCATTGGCGCCGTGGAGGAAAATGGGAAAGGCGACTTTACTCAGGTTGAGGCCGTACGCGGCTAGACGGTGGCGGAAGCGCGTGTGCAAAAAGTAAAAGGGGAGGGGGGCGAGTGCGCCAAGGAGGAAGCCGTAGTAGAGTGCGCGGTAGTCGCCAGAGAAGAACTCCTTGGGGCCGATGGCGCCCCAGATGATCGAGGCGCTCCAGAAGATGTGCACTTTGCGGCCGTCCCACTGACCCGTGGGGTCTTCCACTTCGCCGCTGAGGTAGGGAATGTACCCGCTGGCGGGGGAGAGGACGAAGCTCAGGACCTGTGCGGGCGGGCGGGCGTTGGCGGGGGGACGTTGGCGGGCAGACGTTGGCGGTATCACGACGTCAGTGGCAGCCTGTTCGCGCGCCCGCATGCACCCGCGCACTCACCGTGTAGTTGACGACGCAGCCAATGACGGTACCGAGCATCTGTGCGGCAAACATGTGCTTGGGGGGAATCTTCATGTACAGTGCGAGCTTCATATCGACTGCGAGGTCGAGTGCCTGGGACATGGCCATGTAGCCATAGCACTTGAAGCAGACGTTGGCAATGGGCCTTCCGGGGAGCATGTACCCGGCGACGAACTCGGTAATGACATTGAGGCCGACGCCCGTGTCTGACACGGCCTTGATGATGCCGACGGGTACGAGGAACATCAGGGCAATGATGACTGCGATGAGGAGTCCCCATACGGGCAGCTGGAGGGGCGCCAAGGCGACGAGGACGACGGCTGCGCCGAGGGAGAGGACGAGGGTGACGAGGTACCAGGAGCGCGGGACCTCTTCGTAGTTGAGCATGGCGCGGTTGTGGTAGTCTTCGTGCACTGTATGCGTGACTGCGCGCTTGACGTCTGCGCGATGCCAGAGCATGATGTGGGAGAGCAGGGACGTGAGGATGGCGAACTGGCGAGGAGGGGAGGGCATTCATCGTCAGCATATACGCGCAAGAAATGCGGCGCCGCCCACGCCGCTGCCACTCACGCTGATACCATAGGAAATGGCAAAGTACGGCGTAAGACGCATGGGCCCTTCCTTTGCCCACTTGTTGACATCGAGGGTATTGTCAGGCAAGAGGACGGACGAGACGTTGAAGGTCTTGTGGGGCTTTGCGGCGGTAAACAAGCCCGACCCCAATACCGAGGGAAAGGACTGTGCGTCCCAGAAGTTGATGGCAAAGTACAGCAGGGGCATGATGATCCACATCATGAGGGCAAAGCCTACGTAGTAGTTGAGTGCGGCCCACCATGGCTGGAAGAGGGGTCCACTGGAGCCTACGGCTGTCCAGTCGAGGGAGACGTTGAGGAAGCCAAACCCCTTGTAGCCAGAAGAGAGGATGCGCATTGCATGGTTGCGGTTGTTTACGAGGCAGAGGAGTGCGATGCTGCTTAGGGTGGGTGCCATGAGGGCGGGGAGGAACTGGTATGCGAATACGGCGAGGAAGGCGAGGACAAAGAAGCGGAGGCGGCGGCGCATGTCGATGCTCTCTGCGCCGTGGAGGGTATGGAAGAGGCTGGTGGTGACGAGTGTGCTGGGAAAGACCATCGAGGGGGCCTTGACGAGGAGGTTGTGGACGAGGCCAGCAAAGCCAAAGCCTAGGAGCTGCGTGGAGAGGAGGAGGACCAGCGACGGGATAGCAGACATGCGCTGGTTGAAGAAGAGGATCTGGATGTTGAGAATGTCGGATGCGTAGGCTGAGGTTGCGCCGGAAGAGGCGATGATGGCAACGAGGAGGTGTTCCCTGTAGGGGCGAGGGCGGGCGAGTCAAACGCAATTGAGCACGGCATTCAGTCAGTGGTCAACCCCCGCACACGCGGCACACGCGTACACGCTACAACCCACTTGATGCTGAAATCCCCCGGATTGAGCTCCACACCGCCAATAAAGGGAACGGGTATCGTCCTGTCGGGGAGTGTGCGTGCCAGCCACTTGCCCATGGGCAGGGACACGAGGATGACAAAGTATGCGGAGAAGCCAGGGGAGTTGGACTTGTAGAAGAAGAGTTGAGCAACACCCGCCCCGAGGATGGCAAAGAAGCTGCCGATGATGACTGCTCGGAAGGTGAGGGCGGGTAGTGTGGGGTCGTCGCGCTCTGGCACGGCGCGCTTGACGAGTACGAGGGGGTCGTCGGGATCGAGTCCCTCTGTGCCGTGCAACAGGGCGGACTTGGGCTCGTCGTCGTCGTCATCGTCATCGTCGCCAATGTCGTCGTCATCTTGGCCGTCACCACGCCGCGGAAGAAAGGCGTCGAGCTCAATTTGATCCTCTCCATCTGCGTCAAAGTCGGTGGTCGAATGTTGTGCACCCGTGTGCGGGTCGTATGGCCGGCGCTTTCCCTCTACATCTCGGGAAGACGAAGGGCGACGGCGGGACGAGGCAGAAAGGGGCGAAGGCGCGCTGCTGGAAGAGGTGCCAATGGCAATGGAGGTGTGTGGGGAGTCTGCGCCAGACGTAGCGGGGACAGGGTGGTACCTGGCCGAGGGCGGGTCCATGGGAGCGGGAGCCTCGTGTAGTTGCGGCTGCGGTCGTGGCTGCGTTTGTGGCTGCAGTATCGTAGGTCTGTTGAAGTCTATGCTGTCAAAATGTTACCAATGGTCACCAACGAAAGCATGGCTACCACCACTCGTTGGCTCTTTGCCCTCACTCACTTCCCCCGCCCTCACTCCGACCAGGAAGAAGGGCGTGCGTGGCGTGTGCGTGCGTGTCTCTCTGCGTGGCGTGTGTCTCTCTCTCTGCGGGGCGTCACGGCACTCACTCTCCGTCGTCCGCGCGTCCCACGCACAACAACGCACGCACGCACGGATCCTCGTGCAGCTTGGCAGCCGCCGCGTGGCAGCCCATCCCGATGCCGCGGCAGGTCAAGGCGCCAGCTCTGCGAAGCTCTGCCCAGCTCTGCGCAGCCCAAGGCGTGTGGGGACGGACAGACGCGACGCGACGGCAAAGTTGCCGCGGCAAAGATGCTGCGAATGGCGAGCTGCAGTGATCGTGGCCTTGTATCCCCTTGTGGAGAAGAAGAAGCGGCGATCATGGTAGTAACGACGTGCATGCGTGCATGTGAGAGATAATGACGTTCGCACGACATTCGCTTCTCAGGCCGGGTATATATAATGGTTGCACGGCGTGCGGACGTGCGTCCAGCGCAATGTGAACCCGCTACATACTCCCCCTCGCCCGCCATGACGCCTCTTAACCTCCACGCCCTCGCACTCCTCCTAGCCGCCTCCTTGGCTGGCACAACCGCCCACGCACACGCGCCCTTTGACGGTCCCCTCCCGCCCTCGAACCCCTCACACACACCCCTCCCCCTCGCCACTTTCTCCCCAAACAATGCAACGCGCGACCCCTGGAACGAAAAGTACTCTGGCGTGACCAAACCCGTCTGGGCGAACCCTCCTTCCTTTGCTGGTCTCCCCCTCTCGCAGTGTCTCGATGCGCCCCACTCCCAGTCCGCGTCCCAGGACTACGACCTAGCCATCCTCGGTATCCCCTTTGATACACTTACGTCTTTCCGCCCCGGTGCGCGCTTTGGCCCGCGCGCAATCCGTCAGGCTTCGCAGCGGATGAGCAGCCCTTTTAGGAAGTACAGCCTCTTCTGGGGGCAGGACGCCTTTAATGACAAGGGGGTGCACATCGTCGATTGCTGGGATGCGCCCGTCAGTCCGTATGACCCGACGCTCGCTATCGATCAGATGGACGCGGCGTATACGAGTATCCTGAATCGCCCGCGTGCGAATATACTCGAGGACGCCCACACAGACGTAGAGAAGCACCACCTCGGGGCATACTCTACGCGCGGCATCTCCCTCACCGGCGAGGAACACCCCAAAATTGTGACACTCGGCGGGGACCATACGATTGTGCTCCCCATCTTGCGTAGCCTCAACCGCATCTACGGCCCAATCACCGTCTTGCATTTCGACGCACACCTCGATACCTGGGCGCCTGAAGTCACACCGGGTGGAAGCCCGACAGAGCAAAGTCAAATCACGCACGGCACCTTCTTCCACCGCGCAGCATGGGAGGGACTCCTCGCTCCCCGTGGCAACGTCCACGCGGGGATCAGGACACGCCTCTCCTCGGAATTGGACCTTGCACACGACGCAGCAGTCGGGTTCCGCATAATCACGACGGACGATATAGACGATGTGGGCGTCGAGGGTGTGCTGCGTATCCTGCGGGAGACGCTCCCACGGGATGCACCGGTCTACCTCTCCCTGGACATTGACGTGCTGGACCCTGCGCATGCGCCTGGGACGGGGACGCTCGAGAGCGGCGGGTGGACGGCGCGCGAGCTCAAGCGTGTA
Source organism: Quambalaria eucalypti (assembly GCA_004016185.1). NCBI lineage: Eukaryota > Fungi > Basidiomycota > Exobasidiomycetes > Microstromatales > Quambalariaceae > Quambalaria > Quambalaria eucalypti. The sequence continues at coordinate 15,990 of RRYC01000099.1, forward strand.
TTGAGGGGATTGGGCGGTATGGGGTTGAATTGGGTGGGGGCAGACGTCGTAGAGGTTAGCCCGGCGTTTGATGGACACGAGGAGAGGACCGCACTCGTCGCTGCCGAGGCGGTGTTTGAGATTGTTAATCTGCTCGTCAAGGGGGCCGACGCAACGGCGGTGGGGGGGTCCCACGACGCACACGCACACGCACGCGTGCACGAGGACCTGTAACAGTAGGCGGAGCGTGTATGCCCTGTTTCCAAACTAGCCAATGCAGCCTAAAATTACAACGACTGGTGCCATTGAGAAGCCTTGACGACTGGTACACCTGCGTGAGAAAGAAACCTCGACGACTTGATGGTGTCATGCCATCTTTTGAGTGTGCGTACATGCCCAACATCGCCACGACTTTACTGCTCCTCTGCACCCTCGCCTCCTTGCCCGCCCCCTGGCCCACCCCCTTGCCCGCCCTCAAGCGCCCTGCGCAGCATCTCCCGAATCGCCACCTCATCTCCCCCGAATTCCGAGATCCGAATCGATAGTTGGTACGAGACTGTGTGTGCGGCGGGGGCGTGCGGTGTGCGGGTCGGGTCAGCCCTGCGAGACCAGCGTACATACGTACAGAGAGTCAATGTCTGCCCCCCCCCTCTGGGACTCACGATCCTCAATCTTGCGCAGGGACTGCGTAGTGACGGCTTGTTTCTTGCGCATGTCACGTACGAGCGTCGTAAATGGTTCGAGGGCTGCCAATAAGTAGTGGAAAATGGATCGCGGGGTGAGCATATATGCGCCCTTCTCTGCCCCGCCACGCCCGACTCACCTTCCCTTATCTCCCGGAGTAAGCGCAGTACGGCCCTTACGACTGCCACTGGGTCGACTTGCGTGTGTTGCGCTGCTGTCGCTCTCTGCTGCTGTGTGTTGCTTCCCGTATCCATTGCATTGTCCGCCGTCGTGGCAGGTGTAGCCTTTACTGCTGCTGGTGCCTTTGCGCCCCCTCCCAGTGCATTCGTAGCGAAGCGCATGAGTTCACCCGTCAAATCCGAAATACCAAGGAGGTATCGTGCCTTTGAGATGGGGAAGACGAAATCGGGGGGAACCGGTGCCTCTCCACCCGCGTCCCCGTGCTCTCCCCCTCCCCCTCCACCCTCAAACAAGGCCTGCACCTCGTCATACGTAATGAGATTCCCATACACGAGGAAATGATGGAAGCTCACCGCTTCAATGAACTCCTCGATGCCCCACCCGAAATTCGCTTCGTACCGTATACTCGCGGGACTCCCTCTATGCATCTCCTCTGCGAACGTCACCCTCCGAATAAGCGCAACGAGTTCGTTGATCTTCATCTGGGCCTCGCGCTCCAGGCGGGACGCAGGCGGGGTAGGAGGTGTAGGCGCGGGCTCACCCCCGCTGCTGGAGCTGGAGAGAAACGCCGGCACGGGAAAGCGATGCAAGTGAAAGATGAGTTTCTTGGAGAGGTTTGTGACGTCGCGCGAGGCCTTGATTAGGCGTTCGCGCCGGTCATTGTGGGCGTCGATTTCCAGGCGGTAGGACTCAAAGGCAGAGGTTATTGCTTCGGGGCGGGACATGGTGGGACGCGGGGAGGGTTCTGGTGAGGTGGGGTATTGTACCTGAGGGGAAAGAGGAAAAGAGGTGGACGTTCGGAGCTCCACTTTCTCGCCTCCACCCCTTCCCTTCCTTCCTTTCTTCCTTCGCGCGTATCCGCTTCCGATCCGCTTCGCGAGGAAAGGCATCGTTGCCTTCCTTTCTTCCTTTCTTGCTCGTTTCCCGACAACACAACCATGTCATTCCAATAACACCTCTCTCCAAGTCCGATATCGACTCAACAGCCCCACCCTCCCTCCCTTGGCCCTCACCGCCGCACAGCATGAGACCAACACCCCACGCCCTCGCCCTCGTGCGCGCCGTGCCGTGTATGCGCACCCCTACCGCCACCGCCACCGCCCTCCTCTCGTCCTCGTCTTTGAGGGCAAGACCGAGACCGCCGTTCAGCACGAGCACAGCCAAGGTGCGGTGCGCCAGCTCCAGCTCCAGCTCCAGCGCGGAGTCAAATTCAGGGAGGGGTCCTCCTTCCCCTTCCCCCGAGAAGGACAAGTCTACTACTACACCCTCCTCGACATCGAGTGTCCCAAACATCCACGCATCCCTCCTTTCCGCGCGGCAGGCCGCTCAGCGGGGGGAGTCGTCCCCGTCCCCGTCCCCCTCGCCGAGCTCAAAGTCCGGCGTAAAAAGACTAGACGTTCCCCCCAGTCGGCGGCGGGGGGGTAGATCCCAAGCCCAAGCCCAGGCCCAACAGCAGCAGCTAAAGCAACAGCAACGGAATCGCACGGAAGAAAAGGACGGTAAGCCCACGCCGATATTCGATAAAGTCGGGAGTGAGAAGAGTCTGTATGGGAGTTTTAGCTGTGAGTGGGCGTTGCCCTGTCCCGTCCCGTCGCGCTTGAGAGTACGCCTTGTCGTAATTGCGCCTGTGCTGACCCTCTGTGTCCCGCCCCGCCACGTACACAGCCCTCTCACCAAAGGGTAAAGTCCTCGTGGGGATTGTATTTGCGCTGGGTGCTGGCATCCTCTACGTGACGGATGAGTTGGTTCCCGAGGACGCAGCCAAATCGAAGGAGAGGAAACCCGGGTTGATTGGGTTTAGGGTTGTGGATCGGGACGAGGTGGGGGTGGGCAAGGGCAAGGGGGATGGGGAGAGGGCATGATGCAGCAGGCAGGTCACACACACGCACGCTTTCACACGCCAAGATCATGAGAATTAAATACAATTTTCGGTTCGGTCCGGTCCGGTTCATTCAGACATTTGCCTACGTGGCCTACGTGGCTTTTGAGGGCAGTGAGGACAGTGACGCTGCCTACAGGAGCTTCTCAAGGGCAGCAAGGACCTCATCGCCAATCTGCTGGGTACTGGCCTTGCCACCCAAATCAGCGGTACGGAGTCCTGCGTCGAGGACCTGCTCGACGGCCTGGTAGATGGCGTCTGCCTGCTTGGGGAGGTTGAGCGAGTAGCGGAGGAGCATTGCGGCGGAGAGGATGGTCCCCACGGGGTTGGCGATGCCCTGTCCGGCAATGTCGGGTGCGGAGCCGTGAATGGGCTCGTACAGTCCGCGACAGGCAGACTTGCCGTCTGGGATGCCCGAGAGGGATGCGGAGGGAAGGAGACCGAGAGATCCCGGGATGACGGACGACTCATCGGAGAGAATGTCGCCAAACATGTTTTCGGTGAGGACGATGCCGTTGAGCTTGCGCGGGTTGGAGACCATGACCATGGCGGCCGAGTCGACGAGCTGGTGGTCCACCTCGACGCCCTGGTCCTTGAACTCGCGGTCAATCGTCTCGGTGACGACGCGCCTCCAGAGGCGGGAGCAGGCGAGGACATTTGCCTTGTCGATGGAGTGGATCTTGGCGGGTGGGTTGGACTGGAGTGCGAGTGCTGCGGCGAGGCGGGTGATGCGCTCGACGTCGTGCCTGTCGTAGACCATCATGTCGCTTGCCTCGCCCTTGGAGCCGGGGGTGTCCAAGTCTGCTTCCACGCGGTCACCAAAGTAGAGGCCCTTGACGAGCTCGCGGACGACGATCATGTTGGTGCCCTCTGCAATCTCGGGTTTGAGGGGCGAGTGCTGCAGGAGAGACTTGGCGGGGAAGAGGGCGGGGCGGACATTGGCGTAAAAGTCAAAGTGCTTGCGGAGCTGCAGCAGGCCCTGCTCTGGGCGGACTTTGCCAAAGCCCCACTTGGGCCCACCGACGGCACCGAGCAAGATGGCATCGGCCGCCTCGCATGCCTTGATGGTGGCTTCGGGGAGGGGCTGGCCCGTCGAGTCGATGGCGCAGCCTCCAAAGTCGTGCTGTCGGGGGGTGGGCAGGCGGGGGTGGGGCCAATATGGTGGGGTGACTGTCAGTCTTTGATCGGGGGAGCTTTCGCTGTCTCTTCTCGCCGCCTACCCACCGACTTGAGGGCAATGTTGAAATCACTGCTCTTGGACGAGACGAGTTCGAGGACGCGCGAGGCCTGTGCGGTGACTTCTGGGCCGATGCCATCTCCGGGGAGGACGACGATGTTGTAAGTCTTGGACATGGTTGGTGGGTGTAAGGTGGTGGTGGTGGTAGTGGTGAGTGTGGTGAGTGTGAGGTACAAGGTGGTTGAAGTGCGTGTGCAGTCAAGAGTCAAGAACTGGTTTGCACCCAATCTTACTCCCCACCCCCACATAACCACACCCACCGCACCACCACCACCCTCCCCCCACACGCCCGTGACTCCCGCCAGTGGCGCGGCACTACTGGCACTTCTTCTCGCGGGCCGGGCGGGCGGGCGGGCGGGCCACGGGGTGAATTGGCCGCCTCTGCCACCCCGCGCACCTCGGATCCGACGCAGCCACACGGGGCGCGGGCCACCTGAGTTGATTGACCACAGCGAGGTGCGTTGTGTGTGAACGTCAGTGTATGCTCACCCTCGCTCCGTGTTCAATTGTCCAGGACTTTGGATTCCGTCCTCTCCACACCCTCCCACCCTCCCCCGTACACACACTCACTCACCTACCTACCTCCCCCGCCTCCCCCCCGCCTACCATGGACCAAGACGAGCGCGACATCTGGTCCTCGCCTGATCCTGACCACGGCGACCAAGACGGCCAATGCAATGGCGAGCCACAGCCCTCGTCCTCGACGGCAACAGCACCACCATCGAAGAAGAATCGAGAATCAGTGCATGGAATGTTTGCAGATGATGATATGGCCCTCGATGCAGGGTGGGGGGTAGACCCCACGACTGCCGTCAAGGAGGAGCAGGCGGGTGGGGTGGTAGCAGGGGGCACAGAGGGCAGTCAAGTGGAAGCAGAAGCGGCCACAAAGGCGGCGACGACGACAGCCTCCCCGGTACCCAGCGACGACGCAGCAGAATTCGCCGACTCACTCGATGCCCCCCATGACAGCCCAGCAGCATCTCCAGGCCCGCCCTCCCCCAACGCCGCCGACGATGACGAATTCGCAGACTTTGATGATGCAGGAGGCCAGTCAGCGGCACCCGCCGACGCCGACGCAGACGCAGACTTTGGCGACTTTGGTGACTTTGATGACAATGCCGACGCAGCAGACGCAGCGTTCGGCGACGACGACGACGACGATGCATTTGGCCAAACGCAAGCAGCAGCCGCAGTACCACCGCCACCACCACCACCACCACCACCAGCTGCACTGCCCCTGTCCTTCCAAGACGGCACCTCTTCCCAAACACTAGCACCGCAGATTCTCTCCATCCTGCAGCCACCTCTCCACGACGGCGGTCCATCTGACCCCTTTTCGTCTGGCCAGTTGCCCCACCTCAGCTCAGACGGGATCCGCCAGGTAGAAGGCGCCGCACAGGTCCTCGTCGGTGAGAGCAGTCGCAGCATCTACACCATCCTCGCAGCACCACCAGCCCTCAAGCCCGTCGACTGGCTGCGTTCCCGCACACGACGCGACCTACACATTTCCCTCGGCGTCCCCATCAACCTCGACGAGGTCCTCCCCAGCAGCGGATCCTCCTCTTCCTCTTCTCGCCTTCCTCCCCTCGCACTCAACCTCGACTCGGACGTCACACCGCGCCACAGCGGGCCCAGCTCTGCCCCCGTCTCGGACCGCCATCGCGGGCCTCCCTCGCGGTCCAATTCGGGACTGCAACCGCCCAATACGGGCGTCCCAGCCAGGAAAAGCAGCAACGGCAACGGCGCCGCCAGTCCCTCGTCGTCGTCGTCGTCGTCGGCATCACGCAACGACGGCGGCGCAGCAGAAAAGGCCCGCAAGGAGCGCATGCGCGAAAAGCGGCGCGAGGACTTGGGTCTGGGTCCCATGCCCCAAGTGGACATGAAGCGCGTACAAGAAGTCTGCCAACTCGACGAGGACAACCTCTCCCTCCTTACGCTTCCTTCGCTACGGGCCCTCTCCCGCGAATTGCAGACCCTCACGGCCAATACCTCGCTGTTACTCACGCATCACCTCACACTGCGCGAGTCCCTACAGGCTGACTCGGAGACCTACAATGGACTCATCAAGGATCTCGTGGCGGGCGCTGCTAATCGTCTTGCCTCGGGCGGGTCGGGAGGAAGTAGTGGACTAGGTCGCAGGGATAGCAGTCGCCGGTCCACGCCCAGTGCCGGTGCCGGTGCCGGTGCGGGCTCAGCAGGCGCAGGCTTCGCAAAGCGGTTTACGAGCGGAAGTGGCGGTGGCAGTGGCGCGAATAGTCCCAGGCCCGCAAGCCCTTTTGCGAGGTGACGCACACACGGTAATAGAAGCGAGTTGCACAATGCATACCTTTTTTGTGTTCTCGCGTGCCATGCGTGTGCATGGATGGAACTGTCAAGTACTACTCACCTACGCCAGCGTCAGCGTACAAGCCTCACTTGCACGCCATCCCCGCTAAGTACCTAAGTACTCAATCACTAGCGACTAGCGACTAGCGACGCGTCTCCCTTTGTCCGCGTGTCCCGCGTAGATTGACGCGTCGCGCCACTTACGCCGCACCGCCGCACGCTCCACTAGCCGAAAGTAGCACACTAGCAAACTAGTAAATGGAAGCATAGCGTTGCGCGGCCACCGGGCGGGCGGGCGTTGGTTGAATGGATGAATCGATCTGCATCTCATCTCGTCGCATCTCGTCGCATCTTGGCGTAGGTAGGTGGGCGTCGGGCATGGGCGTGGGCGTGGGCGTCAGAGATGAGGTGTCTCACTCACCACGAGACACAAGACACAAGACAAGACAAGACAAAAAACAAATCGTCATTCGTCTTCCACTGCCGCTACGTAGCGTAGCGTAAGTAGCCGTGCGGAGCGTAGAGACTTGAAGAATAGGTACCTTGTTCGTCCTATTCGTCGCCAGGCGCCAGTCGCAGTGATGTATGGTTGGAAGAGGTCGTGATAGGTCGAACATAGGTAACAATGGGAGCGATTCCGTCGCTTTCTTAGCTAGGGTAGGTGGGTACAGAGGCGGTGAGGCGGCAGGGAGGGTAGAGGGGATGAGGGAGTGAAGTCTGGAGGGGTAGGTACCGTTATAAAGCGAGAGGAGGGGCCATCAGCTCCAAGGAGATGGACGTCCATCCATCCAACATTCTTTACGCAATTTCTCACCCTCTCACGCCTAACGTCATACGCCTGCACCCGCAACCACAGCAGCATAGGTACCAACACACCCTCGAGGAACAGGAATCTTGTTCCACGCAATGAGGCTGCCCCTCCAGCAACACCAACACCAACACCTTGAAAGCGGCGGCGGCGGACCCACCCTCCCCCGCAGCCGCCCCCGAAGCAGCAGCCGCCATCGTCTTCATCTTCGACAGCGTATCCAACGAATTAGAGAGCGGTTCTTCCTTGCTTCCACGCCCACGCCCACGCCCACGCAGGGGAAGTATGCAGGTCGCACGAGGGCGACGCCGGCGCTGCTCCAGGGTACGGAGAGAGACGAGACTCGGCGTGGGGAGGAGGACAAGGAGAAGGGTACTCCTCCTCGGGAGGTAGACGCAGACGTAGACGCTACTCCTGCGGACTTGGTTCACGCCGAGACTCTTGGATGCAAGCGATCGCAATCGTCCGCCCCTGCGCCAGACTCACCCGCAGAGTTTGAGTCGGAGCCTGGCGCAGCGGACGCAGGATCTCGTCAGGGCGGGACTCCTTCTCCTCCTCCTTCTTCTCCTGCGCTTGCGCTTGCGCTTCCCCCCGCCTCGTCAGCACCCGCACGCGACCGCGCCCCCCGAACTCCCTCCGCCCGTCCATTCAAGATTCGCCGCGTCAAGCCGCCTGTATGGGACGGCGATCGCGATGGCGACGAAACTTCGGCCTCTGGCATGACTCTCGCACGGGCAAGAACAATCGCTACGTCTTGTTCTCGTCCTCATCCCACCACCACCATCGCGCGTGCTAGTGCCAGCGCCAGCGCCAGGGCTGACCCCGTGGGCGTGGGCGTGCCCCTCCCTGGAGTGGGTCTCTGCTCCAGCCTGACCGAGGCGACGGAGGCGGCCACTGTAGTCAAGGTCAATGCCGCTGTCGTCGATATAGATGACGCGGAGTTTGATTCCGCAGAGGTCCTGGATATACCTGCGCTGCCCTCGTCCCTCTCCTCCTCTTCACACGCTAATAAGGAGGCGGAGACGGACACGGATTCAGAGACAGACGAACTCGACGACTCGCCCCGCCCCCGCCCCCGTCCTCGCCCCGCATCAGTCCCGAACCTGACCTCTCGCGTCCGCAACTCGAACTCGAACGACGAGCTGGACCTGGACCTGGCCCTCGACCCGGGAATGACTTTGAACATGGACGCGGCGCTCGCCTGGGTCCCACCCTGCCCTTCTAGCGGGTACTTGCCTCGCTGGATGCCGAGCCTGGAGGATATTGCCGAGGCTGAGGCGAGGTCTGAGGGTGGGCAGTCTGTGAGAATTCTCCGAGCAGAGGTCGAGGAGGATAACACTTTCCCCGACGAGGAGGAGGAGGAGGAAGACGTTTCCGTTTCCGTCGCCGCCTCCGCAGATACCGAGAGCAAGACCGACGGGGAGGACACCGCCTCCTCCTCCTCGTCTTCCTCTTCCTCTGTCCAGGGCGAGGCAGAGGCAGAATGGACCGCCGAACCAGAATTCGACTTCTACTTCCAGCATGCGCTGCGTGCTAGTAGGATTCAGAGTCAGAGGCAGAGAGAGGTGGGGTGGGAGAACGTCAATGGCGATGCTAGTGACGAGGAGAGTGCTGCGGAAGATGGGCACTGCATCACCGAGACCGAGACTGAGATGGACACGAATGGCGACGAGGTGAGTCAGCCCTTTGGTTTGTCTGCATTTGCTTGAGGGGCCATGATCGGCGGTGTCGCGCAGGAAACTGACCGCTTTCCTTCCCCTCCCCTCTTCCCCGCCGTGTGACTCGCAGACCTCCTTCCCCCTCCAATTCAGCACCTCTCTCCAAGACCCAAGCGTAGATGAATCCGACTACGGTGACTGGTCCGTCCCGGACGTCGCTTCGCTTCACCCTGACATCGACATCGACGTCGACAGCCCCTCTCCTTCGCCTAGCGGGGAGAATTTCCTGGACCTGGACGACACAATGACAGAGACGAGGACGAGTCTCACAGCCGACTGGCCCTGGTCGGCCTCGGGCGCGGGCGCCTCTCCATCGAATGGGTATGGGAATGCGAATGGTAGCTCGTCTATGAGCACGCGTACGCGCACCGGCACCGGCAGCGCTTCGTCCTCCAGCTCTAGCGACAGCTCCAGCTCCGGCTCTAGCGAAATCGCAAGCGCAAGCGCAAGTGAAGCTCAGACTCCACGCGACGCATCGGCCCCCCTCTCAACGGCTAGCGAACCGCAGGCCAAGTCCGGGAAGCACAACCTCGACCTCGATCTGGACTTGTGGAACCCCTACTTCCAGGAACTGGAACAGTCCCAGGCGCGGGCCTCCCGCCCGCGTCGCGCTTTCTCGCAGGGTGGGACCCACCGCGACTCCCACCGCGACCGCGACCGCGGGAGGGACCAAAAGTTGAAGCGACATGGAACAATCTTCTCCTCGACGCCTGCGTTCATCGCGGCCAGTTCAGGCTCTGGCTCTGGAGAGGGGCAGGGGCAGGGTTTCCGCGAGAGGGGTCCAATCCCCGCGCACGAAGACAAGTACGAGGGCGAGGACGCTGCGACTCGAACTCTCCCTGCTGACGCAGGCAAGCACTGCAGTGGCGGAGACATCAACCATCAGAGTGAAGCCCAGACTCAGACCGAGCTTCAGCGGCAGCTCAGCGCTGCGCCCGTTTCCCCTTCCCCGCGCAGGACCCGCGCTCGCGCTCCTGCTCCTTTGGGCTTGCGCTCCACCCCCTCCCTAGCCAAGAGCTTCGGCCTAGCCAGCACCAGTCCGGGAGTCACACCCACACCCGTATGGTACCGTACCCTCTCGAAAGCAGAGGTTGCTGCTGCCTCTGCCGCTGCTACCGCGCAGAGCCAGAGCCAGGCCCAGAATGGGTGGGAGCTCATGGGTCTTTTGCACGGGCATGGCGAGGAGGGGATGGGCGTGTGGGTCGAGGTGCGGGTGGAGGTTGTTGTGGAGTGAGGGAGGGAGGAGGGAATTCAGACGTCAGACGTCAAGACGGGGAGGGGGACCACGTAGGGGACCATGCATAAAGTAGGTAAGTGCCTATGCACATGGACAGGGATTGGTATTCGAAGAATCGAGGAGGAGGAGGACATATGTAACAGGAACACGCAGCTGATATGGACGCTACACTTGATTAAGTGGGTACCTATGCTTCGCTATAGATGGGATCGGAATCGGGACAGGGATACGAAGGGGGAGGCCGGCCGCTCAATCGTACAATGGACACTTTTCTCTTTATGCCTGCTCAGAGCGTCTGAAGTGCTCGTCTTCGAGTCGATTGGAAGCCGTGCATTCACTCATGCACGCCCCCCTACGGGAAGATCTGCGACACATCAACGGAGCTCCTGCGCGTACCGGCAGACTGCTGCTCGCCCTTTGGCTCAATCTGTATGGACACGCGCCGGCGGGGCGTCCCCGCGCCGTTACCGTTGCTGTTACCGTTGCTATTGCCGTTTCCGAGGAGCGCCATGGGCGTGGACGGTCGTACCATCCCACCAACCGGTCGCGCCTCGAGCGGGAGCGGCGTAGTGGGACTCAGTGCCGCCGCCGGGGGAGCAGGAGCACGCTTCGCGATTGGCATGCTCAAGAGCGGTACACCCTGCGGCTGGCGTTTCACGTCGGCATCGCCGAGGGGTCCGTCCTCTGTCGCAGGTGCACGATCCTTTGGGACGTGGACCTTTTCGTTTACGAGGTAACGCGGACGGGGACGACCTCCCTCGTACTCCTTTGATGCGAGGTCTGCGAGGTGGGCTTGAGGCTGGGGCTGCGGGTCAGCGAGGGTGCGGCCCTCCGCTGCTTCGTGGCCGTCGTCTGATTCTTCGACGGAGGACCCACTTTCCCCGTCCCCGTCATGGTCGGAGTCTTCGAATGTGTACCCTGCAGAGCGCACGGCCAGTGGAACAGGCCCGGACCTGGCGCGAAAGCAAGTCGTGGAAGGCGCACATCGCAGTGAGCATGCATCTCTCTCTTCGCAGCTCTTTGTCTCCGCACGCACGCACGCCGACGGACTCACCGATCCATTTGCTCGGAGCTAGTGAGGTACACTTTGCTCAACTGTTTCACGTCATTCCACCACTCTTTCATCTCGTCGTGTGATCGCGCTTTAAAGGCGTAGGCCTGGTCTGAGGCGCGGGTAGCACGCCCGAGGGAGAGGCTCAAATTCCTGGGCAAGAGTCCCGTCTTTGCTGGGGAGGGGTTGCTCCCAATTGTAACATGGAACTTATGGCTCTTACTACTGAGTGTGCTGGCTGGCCCAAGCGTGCATTCGGGCAGGAACAGGGAAAACACAGGCGTGGTAACCGCCAGTCGAGCAGGGTCGGCCGTTTCCCCCATTTGGTGCAGGAAGCCCGCGGGCGTAAGCACGTAGAAGCTTCTCGTGGTACGTCTTCGTATAGCGCTTCTTGCGCTGGAGGAAGCCCTCATGGATGGACATGACGGAAGGGTCCTCCCTCCCGGGATAGACAATGGCCGTAGGGTCACGCAGGGGCGTCTCGGGATCGAGGAGCGAGTCCGAGCGAGCAGCAAAGGAGACCCACTACTTTGTGGGAGGGAGGCCCGAAAACTTTAGGGACATGTCGGACCAGTGGCGCTGCACGCTCGACGCCGTTTGAGACTGCCAGTCGCTGTAGACGAGCCAGGCGGACTGCAGGCTGCGAATGATGCCCTCTTCGAAGTGGGCGGAAGCCTGTTGCGAGACGACTGCCCGAAGGAGCGAAAAGGGCGGATTATATGCTCGCTCGTCAGGTGTGTACTACTACCTACTACTACTACTTCTTTGCCCGTCCGCCCGCACTCACCGATCGACTTTTGCAGGTTATTCTCCGCATGCACCTGCGTAACAAGCTGCCGCTGCACCGCCAAATTCAACAAGTAGGGATCCTTCCTCCCTTCAACCTCCAAGGGCGTATTCTTCAACTGCGTAATAGCCATTGCCAATCCCGCAATCAAGTTCGTGCTGAGCTCGCGCTGTGCCGCCACAACGGCAGCTTGCCTCCCAATATCGCGCTGGAGGTTCTCGATGTGCGCTTTCACCTCCGATTGGACTTTGATGAGGTGCTGCACGATGCTACTGTCGATTGTACGCGCTAGCGAGGCGTGCGAGGCGGCGATGAGGCGAGTCTGGTCGCGGATGGTTTGGTAGATGTCTGTGTGAGGGGCGGGCGGGCGGGACCATCCACAGTGTCGACAACTGTCAGCCTCAAGAGTGCACCTGAGAGGGATTTGGAGCGCGGGCCCACCTTGCAAACCCCCCTCTCCCAAAAAATGATTCCCATCTCGAAACGGCACCTCCAGTGTGCCCCCAACCTTGATGAGCGCACTCGCCGTATTATGCTCAATATCAGCCACGCCCTCAAAGTAGTGCGTCAGCTGCTTCGTGATGTTCTTCCATCCTGCCGTTGCGGACGGTGTGGCAGTGCAGTGCAGCGCAGCGCAGAGCGAGTGAGTGATGTGGTGTAGGAGAAACATTTCCCTCTCAGCGCATGTATGCTGCCAAGCTATCGACGTCATGTCGCCACGACGCGCGACGCACAACGCACCTTTGAACCTCTCAATAAGCAAATCACTCGGCCTCAAGTCCTTGACAACCGGCGCAGTCTGCTTCGATATGAGACTCGCGCGGCGACTTGCGGTGGTAGTCGGCGATGCACTGACGTTACTTGGGAGGCGGGGGCGGGGCTGTCCGGGGGGGTTCATGGTGCGGTGTACGGGGGGAGGGAGGAGGGTAGAGGACGATGATTGGGGCTGTTGGGTGGGTGGGGGGTAGGAAAGGAAACGAAGCGCTCAATCCAGTCCAGATCGAGAGGATGTCCCTCCTTCACCCTTCAACCTTCAGCGACCAGTCCAGTGAGTGGTGTTCACGGTGACGATCGGCAGTGCGGTGCTGTCCACTCTAACGCCGCGACGCGTCCGCGTCCGTGTTGACAGCATGGGAGGGACTACATCGCGCCTGGCTCTTTGCTACCACGAGGACGACGGCTTCAACAAGCGCCGAACAAGACAAAGGCGGCAGGAGAGAGGGAGAGAAAGAGAGAGAGAGAGAGCCAGCGGGGCTTGGCGCCCGCCCCGCTGCGTGAACGTTGAAAGACGGGCAACGCTGAGGCGCCTGTCGCGTATATACCGGTACCGCTTGCTCGCGATCGTCACGGGCTGTCATGACCCGCGACGCAAATCACTCAACTCCAGTCCAGTCTATCCCAGTCAACTCATTCCAAAGAGCATCAAGTCTTACATATACAGATAACTACAAACCTTGAGTCTCGGTCTTGATGTCGGTCTCGATCGATCTTGGCCCTCAATGTCGGTCCCCCTCTCGCAGGGCCTGCCCTGCCTGGCGTTTGCGCGTTCAGCCCCCACGGTCACCGCCATGCGCCGTACGAATACATGTAGGTAGGTACAGGAATCTCAATCACAGAATAATCGACGCAGCGCACCGCACACCGCACACGCTACGCGGCCGCGGCGCTGGCCTCAGCGTCACCCTCGCCGTCGCCGTCGCCGTCGACCGGAGCGTCGTTGCTGCCTTGCTGCTGGGGTACCTCGTCAACACTGGGATTCGTGACATCTTGAGGCTCTGTGCTCGTGGTGGGTGCAGGCTCGTTTTCGGGAGGCGGTAAAGAAGTCGGCGGATCTTGCTCCCCCTCGAGGATCACGCCGCCGCCATTCCCTGCTGGCTTCCCCGCATTCGGTGCCGTCTCAGCAAGTCGTTGATCCGCTTCTGCGACTGTCTCTGCGACGCTTTCGGAGACACCGGATGCTAGTGCGGCCGCTGCTGCTGGAGGCTGCTGAGCGTCCTTGTCCTCCTTGTCTGGCCTTGGAGCGGTCTTCTGCCCTGCACCCGCACCCTTCTTGACTGGCAGATGCAACTTGCTCGCCAGCAACCTGGCGTTCGCGTCCGGAGCCTTTCCAAATGCTTGTCGCAGATCGGAATTATTAGCCGCGGCCATGAGGGCTCCCTGCTCGCCGCGAATGCCGCTCCTACCCGCACCACCGAGGGCCCTCTGTGCGCGCCTCTCCGCATCAAAGACGCCCGCGCCAGAGAGGAGGATGTACTGCATGGAACCCCACTCGATGATCTTCTTTTCCAGCCAGGGGAGGGATACGGGCTTGTTGAGAAAGTCGTTGCACCCTGCTGCTAGAGCTGCTACACGGTCACTGTTCAGGACCGAGGCAGTCAGCGCGACGATGATGACCGAGGCGCGAAAGGGCGTCTCTGGGCCTGGGTTTGGGCCTGGGCCGGCGTTGGAGGCATTCTGCCCGCTCCCCGCGCCGCCCGAGTTGGACGTCCCCGTCCCGGCTGGACCGCTCGCCGTCGTGGAGAGGTACGACTGGCCTTCGTATCCGCTGCCGTGGCCCACGACTTTGGCCATGCCCCCCGTAGTGACGGGCGGCGTAGCGGGGAGGACACCCACATTCGCAGACATTTCCTGCTTGCGAATCTCCTTGGTCGCTTCGATGCCGTCCATGACGGGCAGCTGGATATCCATCAGGATCAGATGGAAGCCACCCGTTGCCCACTTGTCTACGGCTTCCCGCCCGTTTACGGCCGTCTCAAAGTTGATCTTCTTGCGCGTCATGAATTGCTTCAGAATACGCTGGTTAATCGGATTGTCTATGGGGGGAACGGGGGACGGGTGGAAGCAGGGCATGATGTCAGAAGAGCGACCAGGTCATAGCGCGCGTCGAGAATGCAACTCACCTTCCACAATGAGAACCTTGATGGGCGGAAGCACCTTTTCTCGCACTTGCGTCCGCCGATGCCCGCCTCCTCGCTTGGCCGTCGGGGCAAACCCTGCGCCAATGAGCAGGCCTGACTGGGGCTGGGCACTAGGCCGCGCATGCGGCGCCATTGTCGTGAATGCAGAGCTCGCAGTGCGCACGTCCTTTTCTCCTTCGACGCCTGCGCCTGTGCCTGCATGACTGCCCTCTGCTTCAGCGGCTGGACGTCGGCCTGACGGGGAAAAGTCTCGTCTCCTCTCCTCCGAGCCTGGCTCGTCGGCTTTGCGGCCTTGTTGCTCGGCCGCGGCGGGCGCCGACGCACCTTGCGACGTCTGCTTCGCATTTGCGCCCGCTAGCGGCTCGCCGTCGTTGTCGTCGTGGCCATTGTGGTCGGCGGGGGGCTTTGTGCCCTTTTCGGTAGACGACGAGGAAGAGGCAACTTGGCCGGCGTCGGGTGCCTGTGCGTCGTCAGGATCGCCTGGCTGCGAAGAAGCACGCGAAAAGTTGCCCGGAAAGGCAGCAGCTTCTCCATGGTCGGCCCCAGTGGCGCTGCTGCCCGTGAGAACAGGCGTCGCCACAGGTAACCTCCCCGAGGAGAGGACATGCTCGATGCCCACCTGCGGGGAGAATAGAGTGCCAGGGGCAGCATCGCCGAAGCTCGTCGCCCTCGTCGTCGTCGTCGTCGTCGAAGTGGAGCTCGAGGGGCGGCGCATCGAGGCAATTGGTCTCCCAGGCGCATCTTCTTCCTGGTCAGCAGCAGCAGCAGTGGGCTTTTGTTCGCCTTCGCCCTTGGACGAAGTGGACCCAAGGGCCGGGCTGGACCGAGCTTGTTCAAAGACGGCTGCAATGGAGCGCGGCGGTTGATTCTCATTGTTGGCGGGGGCCCGCACCTCCCAGTCGCTACCTCGCTTGCGACTCGACGTGCCCGATGCCTCTGATGCACGCGAGGAGAGATGACCACTCGAAGTCTTCCTTCCCGAGGAACCCTTTCCGCTTTGGCTGCCATGATTCTTGGGATGGAAAAAGATGCCCGCAGGTCGGCCGTCTGGTGATTGAATGACCATGCCACTGGCTGCGCTGCCTCCCATGCGCGCCGCCGTCTCGCTAAAGTAGCCCAAGGCTTCGACGTGCATAGGGCTACTGCTGCCCTGAGACGACCGAATGGATGGAGTGGCAGGAGGGAGCGGAATGTGCAGAGGCCGCAACCCTGGAGATTTGGGCGGCTTGGGTCCAGCAGCCGTGGAGCCCTGGCTTGTTGCTGCGGAGGAAGAAGAAGAAGAATCGCCTGCGCCTGCGCCTGCAGACGCCAATCTTGCTGCTGAGCTCGCACGCTCCCCGCGACTACTGGGAGGGCTGCTGCCAACAGCCCCTTCGAGGGAGCGGTGCACTGCGTCCTCTGGCCTCAAGCGACTGGTGACAGGGGCGGGATAGGATGGAGCACCCAGGGTTGATGAATCGTTGCGAGACTGTGTAGGACTCGAAAAGTGGGGAGGCGCATCTCTTGCTGCTGGTGTGCCCGGAGCCGTAGCAGGCGTCGTGGTAGCAGTACGGCGTGCAGAACGAGGTGCAGAGAGCGTCATTGGTGTCGACGACGGATCACGACCGGCCTGCTGCATTTGAATTTCCCAGAGGAGCGGTGACAGGGGGCTCGTCGCAATGGGCGCGAAAAAGGGGTCTACGACGGGTTTGTAAACGGCCGTGTGAAGAGCAGCAAGGATCCTACGGAATCCTGCAGGTTTGGGAACCACGATGATTTCGGGAAGGAACTTGGCAGAGCCTTCACTCAGAGCTTGGAGAGATGACTCGAGGATTGGCTGGACCGTGTCTCTGACTGACCGGAAGTTCTTGAGCGATGTGAAGAAGATGATGGCATGCGTAATTGCCGTGTTTCCAGCGGCGGAGGCTGGCGCTTCTCGATTGGCCCCAAAGCGTAGAGGGAACCCGTCGTGGACAGCGCCACTGCCATGGTCACGGTAGGGCGTCGTTTGTCCGAGGGCACCTTGCAAGATGGGCAGTGCGGAGCGCAGGCGCAAGAGCTCTTGTTGCAGGGTATCAAGGTCGTCATCGATCATCACAAAGGAAAAGGGATCCATGGAGGAAGTCGAGGTGGCACCACTGCTGGAATCTCCCTCTGCCTTGATGGTATCTGCAGAGGACTGGCGAAGCATATCTGCACCGGCAGCGGCAGCGGCAGCGGCAGGGTCACCCTTTGTCTGTGCCAGATCAGGTGCCCCTTGGGCCGGCAATGTCACAGGAACACCAGACACGGGATCTAAAATGGCCGTCACGGGGTGTACCCCACCTCCCCCCGCAGGGACTCGCTTGTTGGCGAGCTCGGTGGAATACTCCGTCGAGTAGCGGACAAATCCTGGACGGCCCTGAGACAGCGCGACGGCGGTCCGTGCCGTGGGGAGATGGTGGTGGTGGTGGTGGTGGTGGTGGTGGTGGTGCTGACCGTCGCTGCCAGCGGTACCCGCCGTCGTTGAGAGTGGCACGCGGGCAACTTGGCAGCCGCACATATGGAGCAGCTTGGCGAGACTGCAGGCAAATGCCCCGTGCTCGTGTGCATGCAAGGCCACTGTCCTGCCCTGGAGCTCGTACGAGGCAAACGTCGCCAGCTGGCGAGGGGAGGGCTCCTCTGCGAGGGACAGATGCGGCAGGAAGCGCTGCCGTTCGTACGAGTCGGCCGTCTCGGGGGCAGATGCCATCTGGTCTTCGATTTCGCCCGAGTTGAGTTGCAAGTCTGAGAAGCCCAACTGGACCACGATGGAATTATCAGCGGAGGGTCCTTCCAATACATGCCAATGAGCTTGCGCTAGGCTGAGCACCTCGTCTTCAGGCCGGAAGAGGAGCATCTCGTGGGCATCCGCAGCAGCGTGGGACGAGAAATGGACGCGCAGCTCAAAGGCGCAAGGGTAGTTTCCCTGCTTGAGCTTGCCTTTGCCAGCAGAGGGAAAGGCGAGGGCCAATTGCAACGTCGACCTCGGTGGCATGACGTCCAGGAGCCTTGACAAGGCGTGAATCAGGGCATAGCGGACTGCGCCTTCATCGCCAAAGGCAGACAGATGCAAGCCTGGCAACAGGCCCTCGTGACTCATCAGTCCATGCCAGCAGAGCACCAGGTCGATGGCTTTGTCTGCGGCTTGACCTGAAACGACGTCCGCAGCTCTCTGAGCGAGCTCGCAGAGGTCAATGGACGTCTTTGGTGGGGCAGCCTTGGGAGCAGCCGTCGACGTTGCTGCTGTAAAGTCGAGCGGACTCTCTGCGCGCGTCTCGTTGCTTGTGGCCTCGGTGGCCTCGGCCGCCTCGACCTCTTTTTCAGAGGCATCCGTGAATGAGCCAGGTAGCTTGGGCTCGGAAAGCAGCGTCGTCGTCGTCGAGGTCGGGGCCGTACTGGCAGGCGTGTATGCCTTGGCAGCATCGCCGGCGACGTCATTCTCGGCAAAGGCATTGCATATCCAATTAATGCTCCTAAATGCCTCGAGCAACGCCTCGACGGTGGTCACGGGGACAGCCAGACTGGTGGCGCTTAGCGTCTCGTGCGACGCATCGAGGAGGTGAGGGGGGATGATGTGGAGAAGGTGCGATATAGGCAGTTGTATCGTGTCTAGGATGAGGTGAGCGAGGGCTGAAGACTGCGTCTCGTCGGCCGATGCGGGGGTTTCCGAGGACAGGGTGGAGGCTCGGAGGGATTTTCGGCGAAGAGGAAGCTGCGGAGCTAGCGAGTGATGTGGCGAAGAAGGGTCTGATGAGGGCATATTTCCTAAAGGTTGTGCTGCTGCTGCTGGAGATGGAGCTGCGGTATCTGTGCTTTGCGCCGATGGTATCAAGGGGCGTGGATGACGAAGGGTGCCCATTCTATCGCTGAGTGGTACGCTCATGGACCGATGGATCGGTTTCCTGGGGATATGTGTTGCAAGTGGTGGGTCGACGCTGGCTGGCGTTGCTGCTGCTGCACTGCTGTACCCGTCTTCTGCGATGGGCGATGGCGGCTCGACCGAGAGCGGCACAGGTCCCATTGCGAGGGGCGGAAGAGGCTGCAGAGCACTCGAGGTGGGCGAGGAGGAAGTGGGCGAGGAGGAAGTGGGCGAGGAGGAGGATGAGGAAGAGGACGAGGAAGAAGAGGGAGGAGAGGAGGATGTTGATGCGGGATCCATGGTGACGATGAGGGAGTACAAGGGAGACCTGCAAGGCAGCAACGTCCGAAGTTGGCGGGCGGGCGGGCGGGCGGGCGAGAACAAAGTAGGTTGCTCAGACGCGGTGAAGCAGGCGCAAAAGGGGAGCGTGTACCATGTGTGTCGTCGTGTTAGTCGTCGGAGGCGTCGCGTACATGGAGTCAATTGTAGGCTGGAGGGGGGACGTGACAGAAGTTGGCGAGGTGTCTTTGTTGTTGGATCTGTGCTGCGCTGGGCGTGACCTGACTTGGCGGGTTCGCTGTGCTTGCTGTGGTGCTTCTGCTGGGGGCGTATTCCCTGTCCCTATCAGCTGGACTGTATCGTAATAGCGAGGCTGAGTTGGATTTGTGTGAATGTTGAAGTGTATGTGTGTGTGCGTGTGACTTGTTTCAAGTAAAGCAGCAGCTCTGGGCGTCAGTCACCCTTTGATTCAGTCCAGTCCGGCCCAAGTCGCGTCCTTTGCTTTCGATCGGACCCGTGGGAACCCCTCGCACTGCCCGTCTGCCTGGCCTGCACGTCGACGCCAACCCACAGCCAAATGTCGCGCACACGCGGGGCGCGACACGGACGTCAACCGTAGGGCGAACAAAGTGGGCGCGACGACAGGCGCAGTGACAGGCCAAGGACAAGGACAGGCAACGAGCGATACTTGTATTGTAATCAGACAAGGGAGCCGGTGATGATGGTTCACTCTCTCTCTCTCACATCGCCAGCAAGACGGGGACAAGGAGGAGGGAGGACGCAAGTTCTTAGCATGAGCTTGCCAGCACTCACAAGGTCGGGGGGCAGCGGGCGCTCCCACTCCGCTCGAATCTTACTCGTAAGCGACTGTGCCAAGAGCTTCACACCCAAGCAGCCGAAAGTTTCTTGGTTCAGGAAGTGAACAAAGTGCAGCGAGGGTGGCAGGATACCAAGGCAAACAAGGAATTTGCAAGCGCGGCCCACTCGCCTTGTTCGAGTCTTCGAGGGGAGGGGCAGCGCGGCGCGACACACTGTGGTGCTGCAAACGCTCGTGTACAATATTCAGAACAAGGAGATTGTCCAACTCAAAGCAGTACCATGTTCGCAATGGCTGGAAGCGGGGTTCAAGTTCAGCCAAGGCAGATTGCAGGAAAGAGTCTTTACAAGTGACGACATTAATACCCTCATTCATCCAGTCTAAGCGTAAGCGCGATGTGATTCCGTGACTTCGCACCGTGGCAGGTCTCCTCGTGCACGCCTCCTCTGCGAAGCGCCTGAGCCGAGAGTCGACGTGGGCGTCCTTATTCGGCGTGCGATGTCCAGTTGATATGCCCCGTCCCGCCTCAACTTTGTGATACGTTTTGCTTGTAACGCACTTCCATTGTGCAATGACATGTTTTCTGGCCCCAAAAGGAACAGGGACTGCGGCGCGCGGCCAGGCCAGCCGCGGCAGGCTGCAGGTGGCACTGGCCGGGGCCGAGACGAGACGAGGACGAGCGCGTCTCGCAGGCCACACTGACACTGACGCAGTGCCTGCCCGCGGGCAAAGAGGCTTTCGCAGTCCCACTTCCACTGACTGACTGAATGCTTCGCTTCGCGGGACGGCAAATCGTACTTTTCGTCAATCGGCGATCGTCCATCGTACCGTACCTCTTGGAGAGAATCACTGCTACATCATCCCCCGGCCCCCCTACGTACACACAATGGTTCAGTCCGCCACGCCTATCCTCATTGACGCCAAGGGTCACCTCCTCGGCCGTCTGGCTTCCATCCTCGCAAAGGAGATTCTCAATGGACAGAAGGTCACCGTCGTTCGGTGCGAAGAGGTCAACGTCTCGGGCAGCTTCTTCCGTAACAAGGTTCGTTGGAGGAGTGGCAGGCCGCTCATTCCGGAAAATCGTGCGAAAAGGAAAGGGGGAGGGAAACCGGCATCGGACAGCCGGCCAGGATTTAGCAAGGAGGAAGCCGAGAGGAAGGGCGGACATGGCAGGCAGAAGTCTCGGCATGGCCGTCCTGATATCCGGGCATTCGCAAGCCGGATGCGAGGCCGGGCTCACACAGAGAGCTTGGATGTTGCCGGCAGACGCAGATTCGGAGGCGGAGGTCAGGGGACAAGAAAGCGTGGAGCCACTATGCGCCGGCCCTGCCCCACCCGCAGCAAAGCAAACCGACTGACAACGGACAATAACCCACCTCGATTCTCCTCCCCCACGCCGCAGTTGAAGTACCACGCATACCTGCACAGGCGTCACGTCGTCAAACCCACTCGCTCCGGCCCCTTCCACTTCCGTGCTCCCTCGCGCATCCTCTACAAGGCCGTGCGTGGCATGGTTCCCCACAAGACTGCTCGCGGTGCGGCCGCGCTGGAGCGCTTGAAGCTGTACGAGGGCATGCCCCCTCCCTACGACCGCAAGAAGAAGATGGTCATCCCCGCTGCGCTGCGCGTCCTCCGCCTCAAGCCTGGACGCAAGTACGCTACCCTCAAGCGGATTTCGCACGAGGTGGGATGGAACTACCAGGGTACCGTCGACAAGCTGGAGCAGAAGAGGAAGATCAAGGCCCAGGCCTACAACGAGCGCAGGGTGGCCACGCTCAAGAAGCGGGCTTCGGCTGTCCAGGCCGCTGGTCAGGCCGTTGCGCCGCTCAACGAGAAGCTCGCCGTCTACGGTCTCTAGACGAGCTCGGCCCGATTCGTTCGGTTCGCTCCGCTCACTCGATGATTGTAGCTTGTACTCTTGTTCGCCTTGTTTCAATCCTCTTTTTTCCGCAATCGTAGCATCCATCAGGCACAGGCGCGCCAGGGCACAGGCAGAGTCTTTTCCTGTCGGGACGGGGCGTACAGTCTGAATGATGTCCCGCAGCCTGGTGGTATGGAAGGATGAGGCCCAGGCGTCAATGGTGTGCACTGAGAATTGACGCTGGCCTGACTGCAAGTTGTGTTCGTTGGTGCCCGCCACGATTGCTGCGACGCTGAATGCCCATTAGCCGACGCGTGTGCCCGCCCCAAGGACTTCCGCTTCCGAGCAACGCGCAAACGCGCACCCTTGCCAAGGCCCACAGGGCAATCAGGCAATCTCACTCCTATCGCCGACGAGATTGCGACGTGACTCTTATCCCACCTCTCCAACCCCAATACACACCCACACACAGATCGAACTTCTCCTTCGAACCCTCAGCTCATCACCCACGCTGCAAAGCCCCTAAGCGCAACCACTCGTGAGTAGGGCGAGTCAGTCACGGCATCGGTATCGGTCGGGTCAGAATCGTCTAGCCTCGTCAGTCGGTGTCATCGGGGAAATTGGGGCGGTGCTGCGTTGTGTGGCTTGCGACGCGACGCCGACACCGACGCGTCGCTGTTCTTTCCTTCGTTTGTCCGTTCGGCCATTCGCCAGCTATGACCCATCTCTTCTGCTGGGCAGGTTGATGGATGGCTCGAGGACGAAGAGGGGCAAGCGTTGCGGCTGCGACCGCGAGCAATGGCGAGGCAGTGGGGTGCTTTGTGCGCCCCCGCCCTGCAAATGGCAGCGAGGAGCCCTTGTGCACAAAGATGCTTCACATCGCGCTCGCCCTTGTCCTAGCCGCCACGGCCCAGCCTGGAGATTCAGAAGGACTTGCGCAGGTGACGACGCACTCTTCCTACTCTTGTCCCTGGGAGCTCAAGAGGCTGCGTCGATTGCGATTCCTATACGAGCGCGTCGTTGGTGGCGGCGACGAGGACGACGCGGGTGGTCATGGCGCAGGCGCAGGCGGGTGCAGGATCTAAGTCAGACCCGAGGGCCCTGGGTGGTGGGCGCACTGCAGCGGTCTCACTCGCGCCCTGTTGGCCGCCCTGAGAACAAAGCCGTCTTGTCGTCTGCACCGTCTGCACCACCCACGTCGACTTGCGCTGCGCTTCCGACGTTGCTTCTGCTGCCACCCGATGGGCCTTTCCACGCAGTGTGGGCTCGCCCGCCCGCACGCACATTCATTCACGGCCCCTGCGTTGTTCTCGCTGCCCCTGCCGCCGCCGCCGCCGCCGTCCTCGTCTTACCATTGTCGACGTCGACTTCGACGGCGGCGTGGCGTGGCGCTTCCATAGCGATGGTTGTGCGTGGATTGTGCGCAGGGTCGCCGGGTTGGGTTGGGCTGGGACGCGTGTTGCTGCCAATGCTGAGCGTGGACAGGGCTCTAGTGCCTCGCTGCCTCGCTGCTCCGGCCAGCCGACGCGTCTGCCTCATGGCTCTGGTCTAGTGCTCGTGTGACGGGCGACTTGGTGCTCCTGGCGACGATCCGTTGTCCGAGCCGACTGGGCGTTGCCTGGGCACTGGCACCTTCGATGGGTAGTTGAGGCAGGCAAGGCCCCCTTGCGCGCAGCCGCCCCTCGCGCGCGCTCAGCCGCGTGCCGCCGTGCGTGTCTGCCTGCCTGCCTGCCTGCCTGCCTGCCTGCGTGTGCGTGCGTGGTGCGGTGGTGCGCGTGGCGGGCGGGCCTCGGTGGTTTGCTGGCTAGTTGCTTGGCTGTGCTGGCGGCGGTTGGGCCCACACACATACACACACGCGCCCGTCCCCTCCCGGCCAGAGCCTCTCGCGCCAATGCCCCGCGCCCCCTCTCGTTGCTCTCTCCCCCCCCCTCCCCCCGCTTGGGGCGAGCCAGCCAGTCAGTCGTCAGCCCCTTTGAGCCTTGCTAGCCAGCCAGCCAGCCAGCCAGCCCCACCGCACTGCCTCCGGCCACACGCCCACGCCAACGGTGTGACTGACAAACACGACACGACACGCCCGCCCCTCCGCCCGCCCGCCCGCCCGCTCGCCCGCGCCTGCCACCTGCCACCCACCGCCCTGCCACGCCTGCCACGCTCGCGCCCGCTCCCCTCGCCCCTCGCCCATCCTTCTCCTCCCTTCCTTTACCACCGCAATCGCGTTATCCATTCTTGGTCTACAACAACACATCGCAAATCACCACAACACACCTTGGACGCCCCGCCGACGCTTCGATCACCTTCTTCCTCCGCGACACTCTTTTCACCAGATCAACACCCGAAAAAAATCAACCAACAATGACCGACGACCAGAGAAGCAGCGCTGTCTACCTCGTGAGTCCAACACCTCCATTTGCCTTTGCTGCCATCATTCGCGTTGACGCTACAACAAGGTCACCCTTTACTGACATGTACCTATCTCACACGGATTGCACACATGAACACACACGCACGCACACACACACCATTCTCTTCCCATCACCGTACCTCATGGCGCGACTCCCCCCTTTTAGGCCAAGCTCGCCGAGCAGGCCGAGCGTTACGAGGGTGAGTCTCGCTACTTCAGCCAGCCACAATGGGTGCATCCATGGAAGGAGACTAGGTGACGGCTTGAGCGGGCGGATGGGCAGGGGCACGTCAGCCGAGGAGACGGCGACGAGTGGTGGTGTGACGGCGTACTTGGGTGGCCCTGTCGAGTGGTGGCAGCCCCAGCCTAGTCTACGCACACTGCCCACTCCTGCACCGTCCACTGCGTCACACTTTATGGATGCACATCGCGGATGCACACTTCAAACAACCCCTATGGCTGTGATGCTGACGGCCTTGACCCCCCATTTCATTGCACCCCACAGAGATGGTCGAGAACATGAAGAAGGTCGCCTCCTCTGACCAGGAGCTCACCGTCGAGGAGCGCAACCTCCTCTCCGTCGCCTACAAGAACGTCATCGGTGCTCGCCGTGCCTCGTGGCGCATCGTCTCTTCCATCGAGCAGAAGGAGGAGTCCAAGGGCAACGAGTCCCAGGTCTCGATGATCAAGACTTACCGTGAGAAGATTGAGAACGAGCTCGCCAACATCTGCGAGGACATCCTCGCCGTCTTGGACAAGCACCTCATCCCCTCTGCCGCCTCGGGTGAGAGCCGGGTCTTCTACCACAAGATGTGAGTTTTTTTTTTTCCTTCGCGTGTGCGCAAGCGCAAACACCGAGGTGGGGTCCCTAAGAGCCGTCTACTGACCACAAATGCCTGTCTGTGCGCACATTGCCGCCCCAACAGGAAGGGAGACTACCACCGATACCTCGCCGAGTTCGCCACCGGCCACAAGCGCAAGGACTCTGCTGACAAGTCCCTCGAGGCTTACAAGGCTGCCTCGGACGTCGCCATCACTGAGCTCCCCCCGACGCACCCCATCCGCCTCGGTCTTGCCCTCAACTTCTCGGTCTTCTACTACGAGATCCTCAACTCGCCAGACCGTGCTTGCCACCTCGCCAAGCAGGCCTTTGACGACGCCATTGCTGAGCTCGACACCCTCAGTGAGGAGAGCTACAAGGACAGCACCCTCATCATGCAACTGCTCCGCGACAACCTCACCCTCTGGACCTCTGACATGCAGGAGTCTGACGCCAAGCCTGCCGAGGGTGCCGCCGACGCACCCGCTCCCGAGACCAAGGGAGAGGAGGCTGCCTAAATATAAACAAACCAGCAAAGGGATGATTGCGACGGTGCTTACGGGGTCTATCGACGGATCTGGTTGCAGCGGGTCAAGTGGGCAGGACTACACGATGGACCGAGGCTGGTGTGTGCGTGCGCAGCCGTGCGTGCTCACGTCAGTGGGCTTGGTGAGGTCGTGAGACTCTTGACCAAGCTCGACAAATTGACGGGCAGCGAAGATTGCCCCCTCTTCCCTGCTTCGGCGCTTCTTTCCTCGATTCCTTAATCGGCAGCGGCAGCAGCAGGCAGTGGTAGTAGCGGCAAAGCGCGACGAGTTCGGTGTAAGCTGGTCAACAGGTTTCACCGTCGTCGTTGGGCGGCGCGGCGAAAGTCGAGCGAATAGAAGTGTTGTGTGTTTGTTGCCGTCTTCCCTTGGGTCCTTTTTCCGTTTAGTTACTTTTGTTTGCTCCTCTCTCTCTCCTCACATCCCCCCATCACGCCTGCCAACCTACATTTCTCTTCCTCCCCGAGGCGAAATCAGAATCTTGTCCAGCCGATGCGCAGTGTGTGTGTGTGGGTGTGATTCCTGTCTGCCCGTTCAGTCCAAGTCCAGCGGTGCCTTTGTGCCGGCCGGGTAATGCGCCAACCAAAAGAGGGGTTGGAGGAAGTTCTCCCGCTTGCCCTTGTCACACGTCACACGCCACACGGCACGCCGTGCCACGCCACGTGAGCGTGAAGTCCGGTTGTGAGTTGGAGAGGTAAGGGACGGGAGGAGGGGGAGGTCTCACTGCACGCTCACGCCCACGTCCACGCCCACCGATCACTCGCGAGGCGAACACAACTTTGTTCGCCCTGTGCGGTTACTTAGTTGCGTTGCGCTGATCGGCAATGTACCTAGGTACGCTACCCCTGGTCGCCATGGTCAGAGTCAGAGCTCAGAGTGAGCAACGCAACCAGGCGGGGAGGGAGCAGGCCGTGGGGTCGAAGTAGGTAGGTAGAAGTAGGTAGGTAGGTAGCTGCCTGTGCGTGCTAGCTCTTCCCGTCGAAGTCGAAGTCGAAGTCGAAACAAGCACGGGGGTTGCGCTGTGAGGTTCGGTTAGCAGCATACAACACTTGGAATTTGGGAAAGACTGAGACTGAGGGAGGGAGGCCGGCGTGATTGGTTGGTTACTTGGTTTTCTGCGCAGTGATATGAGAGCTCGGGGCTCGGGGCTCACACGTCGCACGTCGCTGCCGTCGGCCCAGAGGAGTGAGTGTAAAGGGATTGGAACTAGGTGAGAGAGGATGAATGCCGGTACGGATGGGAAGTGGGAGTGGGTATCTTCACGCATGAAAGGAGGACGTTGCAATGCAGTGCGTTTCCATGTCCTGGACATGGTTGCCTGTGACGTGGAGACCATGGACATAGCGTGGGGGCGGGGAGTGCGAAATGGAGCTCTGTGGTAGGCTTCTTCTTCTTCTTCTCGTGCTAGCCCAGCCCTGCCCTGCCCTGCCCTCGCTCAATCAAGTCGGCTACGATGCACACCTGCTCCCGTCCGTCCCGTCCCATCCTGTCCCGCGGGGAGAAGTCCAATGGGACCCACCCGTGGCGTGGCGTGGAGAAGGGACTTGCTCGCCTCGAGCACCTCACGCTGAGCCTCTCCTCGGATCACTTCTCTTGCCCTGCCCGCTGCGCATACATGTAGTATGCTGTCGCACACCGTTGCTGCGGGTGCATGGATGTGGCAGTCGGGCGTGGACGCGGGCAAATCGAATGGAATGGTATGGTATTGAACAGATTGGAATGTGAGCGGAACCGGGACTGAAGCAAGCGGCGAAACGTCAAGTAAGCAAGCGATTGCGATACTGTATCGTACTATGGAAAAACACAAAGAAGCTGGTCATGCAGTAGCCGCTACGAATCAGATGTGCGTACACGCACACGCACACGCTGCCTAGCTAGCACTAACGCTCATTGCCTCCATGCTCTTAGCAAACTCTTCCTCTTGCCCGCCAAAGTGCAGGAGTGAGCCGTCGCTTGGAGAGAGGAGGGACGAGGCGCCCGCGCCGTGCTCTTGGGATGGGGATGCGCTACCGATGTGGGGGCGGCGCGGATGCGCATGATGCCCGTGCTGGCCTTTGCGTGCGGGGATCTCTAGGCCCGTCGCAACTGCATCGTCGTCATCGTCGTCGTCGTCGTCGTCTGCATCTTCATCCTCGTCATCCTCCTCCTCGTCATCATCGTCATCGTCCCCGCCCATGCCACGCGGCGCGACATCCCTCCACTCCCTATACATGGGATTGACAAACTTCTCAGCGGTACTCTGCAGACGATACGGGTCAAAAGGGAAGAAGCCCTCCAGGTCCTTGGTCAGGAACGCGGCACCTCCGCCCGCCCCGCCCGTGACGCCCCCGCCCGTCGTTGCTCCTCCCGAAGTGGCTGCGAAACCCGACCCGTTTCGGCGATTCGCCTCGATCACGCTCCAGCAGTAGAGGAAGCCGACGTGCTGTGCTACAGAGGCGAATTGCCGGACTACGGTCGGGGAGCAGTATTGCAGTGGGTTGAGCGGGGAGAGGATTGCGCGCTGCAGGACGGAGAGACCGGGCGACCAGTCGGATTTCGAGGTGGATTCAAGGGGAGTCTCTCCGTCACAGTCGATGTTGATGACGGGTGTGGTGGCGTTGGCTGGCCTGTCTGAAGTCGACAGGGGGTTGTTGCTCGAATTCCGGTGGAAGGAGGAGGGCAGAGCGTAGGAAGATGAGCCCGTCGATGACAGCGAGCCGATCATCAGACCGCCGTCGATTTCGCTCTCATCCGCTTCGTTGAGATGGTTCCGGCTGAAGTCGTTGCCTTGGCCGTCTCTCCTGCCACCGGCTAAAACCTCTGCGCCTGTGAGCGCACCAGCACGGTCCGTTTGCAGATCCTGCCAGCGAAAGCAAAAGATGTAAAAGACGGCTTGCGCTACGGCATAGAAGATGGCATGCTCTTCGTTTCCCGGGGCAGCTAGGGCGAGCCGCCGCGTACGCTCGTCCAAGCGAGAGGTGCCCATCGACGTTGCCAATGCGAGGGCATTGGAGTGAGCTTCGAGGTGGGCTTCGAGGTACGAGCACAGGTTGTAGACGACTGTGCGGGTGTAGGAGGGTGTGATGTACTTGGCCCTGGACACAAACGAGGCGACGTAGGATGCCGACGCCTGTCGCAAGACGATTGGCTCGGCTCGTGACCGACTGCGGTCACCAGTGCCGGCAGTGTTGGAGCCCTCTTCATCGTGCACTGCTCCGGCATAGACGGCCTTGTGGATGAGGAATCCCAAGAAAAAGTCGGCAAAGTCGCTGTCAAGGGAGCAGTACCAAAAGAGGAGGAACTGCACATGACGACACTTGAACGTCGGCAGGATGAGGCGAGAGAAGAGATGGAGCAATTGGTGGAAGAGGGCTTCTCGTGACGACTCGAAAGCCTCGAGGTCGTCCTTGTCGTCTTCTGCAGTCTGGTCACTCGCCTGAGACGCAGTGGGCGATGCGTCTCGAGGCTCCAACTTTGCGCGCAAGGAAGCTTGCGAGCCGGACCTCGAGAGTGTCGGCGTCGACTCTTTACCAGACGAGCCTCCCGTACCGAGAAACTCGGAAAGCCAGCTTGGCCTGGTATCGAGTGCGAGACCGCCCGTAGCGCGGTCTTTGCCCCTGAATCTGCCAATGGTGTCTAAATGCTCGAAGCAGACCTTCATGATGGCATCGAGTTTGCCGACGAGCTCCCGTACTTTTCTCTCCCGACGCTCCTCCTCGACGTCGTTGATGCCCATGTCCTCTGCATCAGACGACGGACCCTCATCATCGTCATCGTCGGATACATCTTCGAAGCCGACGCTCCCCTCGTCGTCGGAATCATCATCGTCGTCCTCGTCGTCCTCTTCGTCGTCGATGGCCTTGTCGAAGAGGTCAATGTCTGCAGCATCATCTGTGCCCTCTTCACCATCGTCATTCTCATCCTCGAGCTCGTCAATTTCGATTTGAATCTCGACGTCGAGGCCGATGGCTCTGTCTGCGACGATGCGCCACACGGACTCTGCCACCTGCGGCTCGTACCGGGTGACAAAGAGGATATTGCGTACGTAAGCGGCATGCTCTCGCTTGCCCTCGCGCTTGTGAGGGAAATGCTTGACGAGGAGAGGCCCAAGTGTCGAGGGCAGGGTAGGGATCAAGGTGAGGATGGCGCGTAGCAAGAGGTGAAGGCGAGTGTAGAGCTTGCGCCGCGTTGGCTGCGCATCCTGGGCAGATTGCGACGTCGAGGTTGGCGATGGCGGGTTGATGGGCTGGAGTGGAAGCCAGTCGGAGCGCCACCTCATGGCCTTGACGATGCGGCTGAGGACGCTGGGGGCCCATTCGACGCGTGCGCTGACGAGGGCACAGACGAAGCGACACCAGCTGCGCACAAAGTCGTCGCTGGCGCCGGCCCAGGGCAGGTCGAGGATATTTTCGACGAGCTGGGAGTGGGATCCAGAGTCGAGTTTGGAGACGTGATGAGAGAGGGCCAAGAGCCAGAGGGACAGCGGATGGGTGCTCGAGGGCGCATTGATGGACATGGCCGAGGAGCGGAACTGGGAGACCAAGTCCCAGTACGATTTGGAGGCACCCCTTTCTCGCTCCGCAAAGGCGTTGTCTACGAAGGCAGTATACATGCTCCTCTTGTACCGATCCCCTCCACTGCCGCCCAACAAGGAGGATGAGCCAAAGGCAGCTGCACCAGGTGGACCCGACGCCAGCCTCGAGCTCGATGCGAGGGCCGACTTGACGGGCATAGGTCTTTGGTTCTGCGAAGAGGCGGCGGGTGCGAGTACAGGACTGCTGCTGGAATGCCGCGTCTCTTGTTGCGCTTGCGACTGCGACGACGATGGGCTATCGGCACGGCGCGCCCTCGCCATCGAAGCTGGGCTGGATCCTGATCGGCCAAGCGTGGAGCGCTTAGTTGGGAGTGTGGGCGGCGTTGCGCTGTAGTAGTTGCCATCGTCGACGACCGAGGAGGAAGAAGGTCTGCCCGCCGCTGTTGTGGGCAGCTTGATATCCTGGGGCCCCACTGATGGCTCAGGGCCGCTGCTAGTAGAAGGCCCAGCTACGGGTGTGACATTCTGGTCACTGCGACGCGGCCGCTTGACCCCTCGAGACACGGCTGGCCTGGAGTGGGCCGAGGAAGAAGGTTGAATGGCACTTGGCATGGCAGTGAGCCAAGGCGAGGGCGAGGGCGAGGAGTGTGAGCCTGACTTTGGCTTCTTTGTGGTATATGACGCCCCTTGACGGCCAGAGGAAAGGAGAGACGGGGCGGTATTTGAGTTGTCCAGATTGGGCAGTGGTAATAGGTGCAAGGGGCGGCACTGCGCTAGGGTGTTTGTAAGGGTGCTTGTGTAGTGCTGTGGTGTGCAGTGCTAGTCTGCCTTGTCCGGGTGTTGATTGTGGGTATTATCGCAAACTTGATGGCGGGTCCGTGAGATGGGGTGATGACTCCTTGCTGTCCCCTCGATGAAGGCTGAATGTCCCTTGTGTGTGTGTTGTTTGTCCTGTCAACAAGTCTATGTGATCGCCAGGTGCGTTTGCGAGAGTAAATACAATAAGCACAATCGAGTTGAGCATTTCCCGTGGCGTGCCAAGTGAGTGAGTGAATGGCCCGCCCACACGCCTCGCCCGCTGCCCCGCCCCGCCCCCGCCTGAAAAAAGTCACGCCGCGGCCCAGAATTCGAGTTTCCACCTCGGAAGGCGGCCAAAGTGGCACGCGACCGCACACCCGCTGACGCAACGTCGCGTCTCCCTTGGCCGAGGGTTCGAGTCGCGGCCTACGCGACGCTCACCGCAATGCGAAGCAACCGCCTGCGCACCGACGCACCGACGCACCGACGCACTGGGCAACGGCTTTTTCCGCACATTGCTGAGTCTCCACAGGCACAGCACAGGGTGCAGTCCGCGGGAAGACGGGTCGATTGTGTGGTGGGAAGACTGCCTTGTTTCTTCATCTGACGCAACCCAGCTCGCTCACCTCCATCAGATTGACCGTCCCCCATCGCCTTCGTATAGGCGGCCCCGGCCTCGATGGACCCCCCTTCGTCCTCTTCACCGCCCACGGCTTCAACGACGTCCCTCCTACCCTTTGCAAAGTCGATTATCCGCTCCATCGTCCCGCGCGATGACGAGCCACTCGACGAAGGCGATGCCCTCATCGTCCTCGCCCGAGGCCTGGGACTCCGCTCCATCGTAGCTACCATTCTCAAAATCTACGATGGCCCCACCAATCTCCTCATCCTCGTCAATGCCTTGCCAGACGAAGAGGCAGGACTCAGCGAGGAGCTCACCACCCTCGGCGTCAGGAAGCCTGGCCTCCGCAGCGTCGGCTATGAAGTCTCTGCTGCTGCCAGGAAGAACATGTACGCCTCTGGCGGCATCATCTCCGTCACCTCTCGCATCCTCATCGTAGACATGCTGCAGGAGAATATCCCCACTGAGCTCATCACAGGCATCGTCATGCTCCATGCCGAGGACGTCACGCCCACGTCGACGGAAGCATTCATTGCTCGCGTCTATCGCGACAAGAACCGCGACGGCTTCCTCAAGGCCTTTTCAGACAATGCCGAGGCATTTGCCACGGGGCTCAGCCCGCTTCAGACGGTCCTTGGCCAGCTCATGATTCGCAAGGTAGAGCTCTGGCCCCGCTTCCACAAGTCCATCATCCGCGACCTTGGCCAGCGCCGGGCAGACGTCATCGAGCTCTACCAGCCCCTCAGTCGCTCCATGCGCAACATCCAGACGGCCATCGTCGAGTGCGTAGATGCCACCCTTGCCGAGCTAAAGCGATGCGCCAAGACCGTCGACCTCGACGACTACTACACCCTCGACAATGCCATCTTCAAGGCATTCGACGTCATCGTTCAGCGCCAGCTGCAGCCTCGCTGGCACCAGCTGGGATTCAAGACCAAGCAGCTCGTCAACGACCTCAAGGAGCTCAGGAAGCTCCTCAACTTTCTCGTCACGCACGACGCCGTAGCATTCAACGAATACCTCGAGACGCTCATCGCCGCTCAGACCTATACCGCTTCCGGAACCAAGAGGGAGCAACAGAGTCCTTGGCTCTTCATGGATGCCGCCAACACCATCTTCAACGAGGCAAAAGCTCGTCTCTACATTGGGAGTGTTTCAAGTGAGCCTCAAGAGCCAAGTCCTCCAGCGGATCCGCACGCCCCTGACGAGGCCATCGAGATTGATTCCGACGAAGAAGAGGCTGCTTACGGACAGCCTCGGCCCGACAAGGGCAAGACAAAGGCTGGAAAGCGGCAGCACCGACCTTTGTGGCTACCGCCCGGGCTACAACCAGTACTAGAAGAGCAGCCCAAGTGGCACCTTTTGCGCGAAGTCTTGGACGAAATCGAACAAGACATCTTTTGGCGCGAAGACAAGGAGGGCCCTCAGTCCGGGGCCGCAGCAACGCCAAACAATACAATCCTGATCATGACCGCAGACGGCCAGACGTGTGGTCAAGTCAGAAGGTTCCTCGATCAGATGAATCCATGCTTTATTGGTGGTCCGGAAGAGGAGCAGGGACGCGATGGCGACGACGGGCTCCCGCCCGGTAGAAGGATGATGCTGCGCAACCTCAAGAACTACTTCTTCTGGAAGGGCGCTCTAGGAAAGATGCGAAATCAGCTGCGCGACCCCGATCCAGCGAGCATACAGCCTGACACGGCCGCCAACAAGGCACACGGTACCACCTCGGCTGCATCAAATGGCAATGGCAACGGCGGCAACGAACAGCAGCAGCCATATGAGAGTGACGCACTGAAGCGCAAGCAAATCTGGGAGAGGGGCAAACCGCCGCCCAACAAGCGACGGCGGCAGCGAGGAGGCGGCGTTTCCGGCTCCACTCCTTCCAGGCCCAAGGATCCCGCCTCGGCCTCAGACTGGCTGGAGCAAGAGGCGGGCGAGATTGCTGACTTTGTCGAGAGAGCAATGGAAGCCGCAGAGGACAATGATGATGACAACGAAGAAGACGACGACGATGACAATCGAGGCATGGACGACGACATCTATGGCGATTTCGCTCACGATGCAGAGGGTCTGCCGCGTGCTACGGGGATACCTCGTGCTGTGGCCGAGGCGCGAGAAGAAGACTTTGAGATTACAGGGGAGAATCGAAGCAACAACGTCGACATCATCGACTCCTTTACGCAAGATGACTTTGACAACTACTTTGGGGTGCTCAGCATGGACAACCTCATCGTGGTGCGGCCTTACAAGGGTGATGCAGACGACTATGTGCTCCAGGAACTGCGGCCGCGCTTCATCATCATGTACGACCCCGACCCGGCCTTTGTGCGGCGCATCGAAATGTACCGTGCGCTAGCGGGCGAAGGCGCCGACCCTCGCGTCTACTTTCTCCTCTACGCCGAGTCGGTAGAAGAGCAGCGCTATCTGTCGAGTCTGCGCCGAGAAAAGGAAAGCTTCGAGAAGCTGATTCGCGAAAAGTCGACGATGGTCCTCCCTCTGCTTGCCGACGGGCGGCGAGGGCCTGCCAGTGGCGGAGACGACGAGGCAGATCAGTACCTCCGCACGATTAACAGCCGCGTGGCGGGCGGGCAACGCAGCATGACGGCCACGCGGGTACAGCCCCGCATCGTGGTAGATATGCGCGAGTTCCGCTCGTCGCTGCCGAGCATGCTCCATGCGGCGGGGATCGAAGTGGTGCCCTGCACGCTCACAGTAGGCGACTACATTCTCTCTCCGGAGATGTGTGTAGAGCGGAAAAGTCTGCCCGATCTGGTTCAGAGCTTCAACTCTGGGCGCCTGTATGCACAGTGCGAGCTCATGTCCGTGCACTACCGCCACCCGATTCTCCTCATTGAATTCGACCAAGGCCGGGCATTTGCACTGCAGAGCGCCGCAGAGGCCGGTGGGCCAGGCGGCAAGGGCAAGGCGCCCGCGGGGGGTGCTACGGGGTCAGACGGTGCGGGCATGACGGGCGGAAGCGGTACGGGCGAGATTGACGTGCAGAGCAAACTGGTCATGCTCACCGCTGCGTTTCCGCGTCTGCGGATCATCTGGTCGAGCAGCCCACCCGCTACGGCAGACGTATTCGCCGAGCTCAAGTCGACGTACGACGAGCCCGACGTCGAGACGGTCGCGCAAGTCGGGCTGGGCGATGCCGGCACGGGCAGCGCATCCTCTGGAAAGACAACGAGTCGTAGTAGAGGAAGCGTACAAGAAGCGCAGAACCATACCCTGAGCCTGAACCTCACGCCGCAGGACATGCTCCGCTCCCTTCCGGGAATCACTACCAAGAATTACACGCACGTCATGCGCAGCACGCGCGATCTCGAGGAGGTGTGTGCGTCTCTGGGGGAGGAGGAGCTAGGAGAGGTTATCGGGAAGGAACCGGCTAGGGCGCTGGTTGGTTTTACGACGAGAAAGGTGGGAGGAGGAGTGGCGAGTGCCAGGGCGGCGCTCAAGGGTGTGCGCGCGGGTGGTGCTGCCAGAGGACGTGGCGGTCGCGGGAGGGGTCGGTGAGCGAGTTACCTTAGACGCATTGTTTCAGGACCGACCTTGTAATCTATGTATTATCGTTTGCAATCTCGTCATTCCAGCATTGACTCTCTGTGTGTGCTCGGTCACCTGCAATGCTTCCACGTCTCTGATGAGAGCGGGCCCTGTTTAGTGTACAATGCAATATTGTACAATAGAGGTTCGTCCCGTCGCGTGCCGCCTGCGCTGCGCCTCCACCCGCGCCTCCACCCACCCGCGCCTTCAAGCTGCCGCTCCTCGAGAAGGAGAACTAACTTCGCCTCGCCCCGCCTCCCCTCCCCCGCTCTACGCTTCACTCCGGACCCTCAAGCAGCAAGACTTGCTCGCGGAATTAGCAACACAGCGAACGGCGTACGGCAAATCGCGGAGCTGTCCAGCATAGAGTACAATAGCCGGTGTACGGCCAGCCAGCCAGTCAGCACCGCAAAGAAGCAAGCAGTGGGACTGCGGTACCCTACCTACCTACCCTCCCGGCATACAGGGAGTGAATGGCGCGCCGACCCACCCACAAAGGCGAAAGGCAGCTATGCAGTCCACAAACGCACATGCACACGTCCCGACTGGCGGCCCGCCGCGAAAACGCCCGAAACTGCTGGAACTTATTGGGATTGGAGAGTCTGGGGAGAGTGCTGCGCAGGGAGGGGGGAGCGGGCCTCCAACGACGACGACGGCGGCAGCGGCGTCAACACCGCAGCCGGGTGGGCAGGATGGAACTGCAAAGTCAACGTCAAGTCGTACTCCTGGTCAAGCTGCCGGCCCCGCCGAGGAAGACGGAGAGGACGAGGAAGAAGAAGAAGACTTCATGTCCGACAAGTACCTCTCTGTCCCCGAGGGTGCTTCCGCTCCAGCTCTAGCTCCAGTTCGAGCGGCAGGACGACGCCGACGCCACGCACCTGTGCACTCGCACTCGCAATCGCAGTCGCAAGCGAAGAAGAGCATGTCCCAGCGGGAAGTCGAGGCGCGTGCACTGGGCTTTAGTCGGAATTTACTGTCGTTTGGGAGCGGCTCGCCGCCGCCGCGGAAGGATGGGGATACGGGGGCACAGCAAGATCGAGACGTACAGACGCAGAGACAGACGCAGACGCAGACGCAGATGGAAGGGCACAGCAAGGCAGTGAAGATGATGTTGATGATGGGGTATGAGCCTGGGCAGGCGCTGGGCCGGGGTGGTGGGCGAGGAGCCGAAGCGGAAGCGGAAGTCGAAGCGAGACCTTCAGGCAGTGGCAGTGGCAGTGGCAGTGACGAGCCACGCAGGAAAGACGCTCGCACGCCGCATACATCCTCCCACGGTCGCACCAACGTCGAGCTGGCACCTGCACCTGTACCTGCCCCCACGCAGCAGCAGCAGCAACCCCTCCTCGAACCGCTCATCCCCGACTCCCGCTGGCTAGGCCGTGGTCCTGCCGCGCGACGCGGGATCGGCGCCGCCCCAGCAGCCTCATCCTCGTCGTACGCTGCTGTATCGCATGCCATCACCGCAGCTGCCGCCGAGCAGAAAGAAGCGGAAAAGGAGAGAGAGATGAACTCAGCAGTAAAGGACTACCGCGCAAGAGCGGCATTGGCACATGCTGAAGCTCATGAGGGGCGGCTCCTCGATACTGCGAGGAAGGTGTGTTGGGAGTTGGATGTGCGTCTGCGGGAGCGCGAGGGAGAAGCCCGCACTGGGCCCGGCGGCATCGGCATCGGGGACTTCTCCTTCTCCCCGCTTTGGCTGGATGCAGCGTGGTTCAATGTCCCCGGTGAGAGCTTGCCGCAGGAGGTGCGGGCGCTGGTTGAGGTTGCGATGTGCGAGGATAGCGAGGACGACGAGGGCGAGGGCGAGGGCGAGGGCGAGGGCGAGGGCGAGGATGAGGACGAGGATGAGGACGAGGCAGGGACAGAGCAAGACCGAAACCAGGAACAAGAAGACTTCCACGGGGGTGACGCCTCATCCTCACGTTCAGACCCACGCCGACGCAGAGGCCCCCGCTCTCACCTCTCGACTACGCGGACCTTCTTCTCACTTCCCGTCCGCGTACGGCTAGACCTCACCCTCCGGCACCTGCGCTCTGCGCACGCCTACTGCCTCTTTTGCGGCGTCCAGTACGCAACACGCGAGGAGATGGAGGCAGAGTGTCCTGGTGAGGAGGAGGACGTGCACGACGCGTAAATGAATGAATATATGCTTTCCTCACCCTGCCACGCCACGCCACGACACGCCACGCGCGCAAGCCTTGTGCTGGTAATGACTCCATTGCAGCGAACGAGACTACATGCCATGCCACAACTCTGAACATTCGCCCGCCGCCACATCTACACCGCCTGGTAGTCAATCTTGGTCTCGTGCTTCTTTGCCTCTTGCAACTTCCTCACGGCCTTCATAAAGTCCTCTTGGAGACAGTAATCCCGATCGTCCCTGATAGCAAACATGCCCGCTTCAGTCGCCACGTTGCGGAGATCCGCGCCATTGAATCCATCAGAGAGCTTCACAATGGCCTCGTAGTCGAGCTCTTCCTTCTTGGCGATGCTGCGCGTGTGGACCTTGAGAATCTCGAGGCGGCCCTGCTCGTTGGGGAGTGGAATCTCAATCTTTCGGTCGATTCGCCCGGGACGCATGAGCGCAGGGTCGAGCGTGTCCGGCCGGTTGGTAGCCATGATGATCTTCGTCTTGCCGAGGTAGTCGAATCCGTCCATTTGGTTGAGGAGCTCCATCAGCGTGCGCTGGATCTCGCGATCTGCCGAGGTACCCTCGGAGAAGCGTCGCCCACCAATGGCGTCTACCTCGTCCATGAAGATGACCGTTGGCTCGTGCTCCTTGGCGTATCCGAACATCTCCCTGACCAGCCTTGCGCTCTCTCCAATGTACTTGTCGACAATAGCCGAGGATACGACCTTGAGGAAATTCGTATCGAGGGTGGCTGCAACGGCGCGGGCCAGCAGCGTCTTGCCGGTACCGGGCGGGCCGTATAGAAGGACACCCTTGGGCGGCTTGATGCCCACGCGCATGAACAATTCGGGGTTCATAAGCGGCAGCTCGATGACTTCTCTCAGTTCACGAATTTGCTCGCCCAGACCGCCGATGCCGGCAAAGGAGGCGTCGCCGGGGTCCTCCATGGACATGTTGAAGACCATTGGGTCGACTTCGCGCGGGAGGATGCGCATGATGGTGAGCGTCGTCATGTCCAGAGAGACTCGCACGCCCTGCTTGAGTTTGCTCTTGGGTACGGCGGAGCGAAGGCCGACGACGTAGCGTGGGCCCGAGGAAGCCTTGACGATATCTGCGGGAGGGCGGGATGGGAAGGAGCAGCATGAGCGGGCGCTCTACGACCTCAAGAGCAAGCCTGATTGCACTCACATCTCTCCTCATCGAGCTGCTTCAGCACCTCTCCAATAATCTGTCCCACTGACTGCAACGCCTTCATATCATCCTCTGTCTTCTGAAACTCCTTTTCCAGATCCCTAAGACCGAATCGCACTGAAGTGCAAGCCAAGGTGAAAGTGTTAGCCGCCACAGTCCCTGACTTTCGATGATACTCCCCCTCCTCCTCGAGACTCACGGCGCTTAAGACCTCCACTGAGGTCCTCGTGGCTCTTGAGTGCCCTCTTATAGTTACGAAGCGCAACATCCTTGGGGGATTCAGCGGGCGCCTCTTGCCCAGAGGACGGCCCCGCAGCTGCAGCGGCGTCCTGAGATGGTTGTTGCGGCGGTTGCGAGTCGGACATGGCGTGTGTGTGTGTGTGTGTTTGCGTGCGTGGAGATGGTGAGGCAGTCGCAGACAGGGGCGTTGTTGGGTACGGGAAGGGTAGAGGTGGTGGCCGCCTTGTGTCCAGGCGAGGCCAACGACGAGGACGAGGCCACGCGGTGCGTGCGTGCGTTGCGTGTGTGGAGCGCTTGCCTGCGACGCGCGTCCGAGCTTACGTAATGCCTGGCCTGACCTTATGCCTACCGGAGCGTATATCAACGACCTCGACCTCGAATCTATTGCTCCAAAAAGGAAGCAAACATCCAGCCTTGCAAGGCGGTACACTGCTGCTCCTTCTTGATGTCCGAACAGGATGTGATGCCAATCAGGAGACGCTCACGCCGTCTTCGGGAGAAGCAGCTGCAAGATGGCGGCGGCGGCGGCGGCGGCGGCGGCTCAAGCCACGCCACAGCCATTGCCCACACTATGGCCATCGACCTGTCCGAGGAGGGACAACTTGGATCGCTCGCTCAAGTATGCGGCCGTGAAGAGATCAGTGGGTGTTCGTCCCCACCGCACACCAGGAGGAGAAGGTCACGCAGGGTTGCAGCGGCAGCACCCATCAAGCCTGGTGCGGCTGTATCGCACTATTTTGCAGCTCAAAAGCACACAGTCAAGAAGCAGTCAAGCAAGGCGCCGCTGCCGCTCAGCGGAAAGGCGAATACTGGCTCAGAGCCATCCCCCGTATCAATACCAGGTGGGAAGAGCATCCCGCCTTCGGACTCGCCCTCGCCGTTCCCCTCCCTCGCCCTCCGTCTACACGGCCTCCCCGCCAACCGCACTACTTTCTTTGGCCTCGTCCAAGAGCTTCTCACACCCGACGTCTTCGGCAGCATCGTCGTGACCATCCTTCTCAACCAGACTACAGGCCGGGCCGCCATCCCCGTCTTCTACGCGCTGATGCTGCGTTACCCTACGCCGGGGCTCCTCGCGGCCGCAGACCTCGCGGAGCTCACGGACCTCCTGAGGCCAATTGGACTGCATAATCGCAGGGCGAAACGTCTCAAGGAGTTGGGAAAGGCGTGGTGTGAGATGCCTCCGAGGTGGGGCGTGCTGCATAAGAGTCGTGTCGTCTTGCCCTGTGCAGAGGGCAGCCGCCCAATCTACCCCCCGACGGAGGTATCCCACCTTCCCGGCGTCGGACGATATGCGCTTGAC
This sequence comes from Quambalaria eucalypti, assembly GCA_004016185.1. Taxonomy (NCBI): domain Eukaryota; kingdom Fungi; phylum Basidiomycota; class Exobasidiomycetes; order Microstromatales; family Quambalariaceae; genus Quambalaria; species Quambalaria eucalypti. The sequence continues at coordinate 55,722 of RRYC01000099.1, forward strand.
TCTTACCTCCTCTTCAAGCCTTCGCGCTCTCATCCTGACATGGCATCCGTTCAGGTAGACTTGTACGCGGGAGGAGAAGGCACGCATACATCTACGGGCGAGCGCCTCACATCTGCACAGTGGCTTGCTATACTCGATAGGCGCGAGGCCGTCGGCGAGAGACGCGACGTCGGCTGTCTCCTCCCGCCTGAAAGTGAAGCCGGCCAAGGATACGAGTACGACGAGGACTCGTGGAGGCAGGTGTCGCCTCTGGACAAGGAACTCAGCGCCTACCTCGTCTGGAGGCTGGCGAGAGACGCCAAGTGATGCCGGGGGGTGGGGGGAGCGCCTTGAGGGCATTCAAAGCATCTCGTCGTCTGCGTCAGTGCTACATCTCCCCGGCCCTGTTATAACTGTATCCATAACTCTTCCCCTCTCGTCTGTTGCTTCAACTACACCGTTTGTGCTTAATACAACGTTGCCGAGATGAGGAGTATGTCTGAAATTGATACAGTGCTGAGCATTTCAGTTGATCGTCAAGAGTAGCAGTGGCAGGGCGAGTACAAGGGCAGGTGCAGGTGCGGTTGGGGGGAAAGGGTCCAGCCGCTGCCTTGCGCTGATCTCGACCTTTTGGAAAGCCTGGATTACTTTTACACTATACACTGCTATGCCCGTCCGACGCCGCTTAGTAGCCGCCAGCGGCAGGGGCCGTCTCGCCTTCTCTGCGGAGAGAGAGGAGGAGCTCTGTGGGCGGTATTGGGGCGGTGTAGAGATTTGGGATGCGAGCGTGGAAGGTGAGCGTGGATTGTGAGCGTGGGACTTGGATGTATGCGATGCGAGCGGGGAGTGTCTGTGCAACTCACCCTTGAAGCGGGACAGATCGGTGCTTCCAGGTCCTCCCGGCGCAATCGTCTTTGACTGGGAGTTCTGCAAGTCAATGAGCTTAGTGATGCGGTCCCAGGTAGTCCCCTCTGCGAGTTCTCGCGTCCTCTTTTCAGTAAAGGCGGCCTCATCCTCCTTGTTCTTCTTGATGCTCTTTTCCTTCTTGGCATTGTACTCTGCGTAAAAGGCGTCGATGTCGCGCTCAGCCTGGGAGATGGCCTCTGCCTTTTTGCGCTCACCCTCGGCGTCGCGGCGGGCAATGTCGTCGGCCTGCTTGTGGCGCCACTCGCGGACGGGCTCAGGCTCCTCGCCGTCGTCGTCGCCGGCAGAGGCGTCAAAGGAGGTGGAGTACCCACCGCCGACGGCAGATGGCGACGAGCCGCGAGCGGGGAGCTGGCTGCTGGGTGCTGCCATGAAGCCATTGGAAGAAGGAGAGGCAAAGGACTGTACGGGGCGTGGCGGGGGGGAGAGGGGGCGTCAGTCAGTCGCGTCGAACACAGCCTGGTCCATTGACCCCCTGCCCGAGCCAGCACCCACGGTAGGCTGAGCCTCGATGATGGAGTGGCCACCGTCGAGGTCAGGGTCATCCAGCTCAGGGAATTGGCTCTCAAACTGCTGCCTGTCATCTGCGGGCTCGTCGTCTGTGACAATGGCAGGCACCGACGAGTCTGTCCGGCTAATTTCTGGTGCGGACGGGGCCGAGGCGCCGCCGCCGCCGCCGCCGCCTAGGAGGTCGTTTTCAAAGTCGTCTAGTGAGGGAGGAGCCCCACCGGCGCCACCGCTAGGCGCGCCCGTAGTGGCTGCAGTGAGGGCTGCATCTGCGTCGCCGGCGTCGAGGTCTGGGAACTTGGATTCAAAGTCGGCAGTGGGATCGCTGGGTGCGGTTGAGGATGGACCAAAGTCGAAGGACATGGTGGGTGTGGGTGGGGGTGTTGGCGTAGTTGTGGGTGTGGGTGCGGGTGTGGGTGCGGGTGTGGGTGCGATGGCCTTGATGGTGTGGAGAAGGCGATTGGTGGTGGTGTCAGTCGTTGGTTGTTGTTGGTCGTCGTCGGTGATGCTGTCTGTGCCTTGTGCGCACCCACACGCGCGTACACTCCATATCGGCGATGCTTCCTATCCCGCGCCCGTGGCTCTCTCTCTGGCTTGGCCCTACCCGCCTGCCTGCCTGCCCTGCCTGCGTGGCCAACCTGCCCATTGGCCCGCGGCTGTGCTCGCGTGCCCACGCCCTCTCACTCGTGCTGGCGCGCCTGGCTTGTGCGTGCGTGGGTGCGTGGGTGCGTGGGTGCGTGGGTGCGTGGGTGCGTGGGTGCGTGTGCGTGTGCCTGCCTCTCTGTACGCGCTCACTCGGACTCGGTTGGCGTCTCGTTGCTTCGGGGTCCAATTGCAATTGCGTCGGCGACACCAGCCCAGACATCTCCTTGGCCACCGCAGCATTCCATTCTCACCACACCCACACTACACTTCAACTCACCGCTCACGATCCCGCCGCCGCTATGGCCCGCCGCAACCCCGCATCGGGCGTGTCCGACCGCCATGCCATGCTCTCCGCCTACGGCTACGGCTACCCTAGTACCACCTCACAGCACCCTCCTGCCTCGCTCCAGCGCGCCTCTTCTCCCTTTGAGCAACCCTACGCCTCGTCGTCATCTTCTACCCCGGCGGCCTCCGCTGCTGCGGCCCCGCGCCCAGGTTACGGCCAGGTCCCATTCAACTCGCACGCGCAGAAATCGCCGCACGACCCATATGCAGAGTACGACCGTAAAAAGTTCGACGAGGAGCCTTCTTCCTCTTCTTTGGGTGCGGGGCCGGGATCATCCGCATCAGCACTCAACCTCGGCTCGTGGTGGTCTTCCTCGGATAGACAAGCCGAGCAGCTCGAAGAGCAGAATGACGCGCGGATCCAAGGTCTGTCTGACCGCGTGCGCATCCTAAAGGACATTACCATGGGGATAGGCAACGAGGTGCGCGAGGGCACAAAGGACCTCAATAGTCTGCAGGAGGCAATGAGTAACGCTTCGGCTTTCCTTGGTGGGACATTTACGCGGATGAATAGAATGGCAAGGAGACAGGGAGGCTGGTTCTGTAACATGATGCTCTTCCTCTTGTTTGTTTGCTGGATCTTTGTGAGTTGCATGCGCACAGGAAGTTTCAGCCACTCAAATGCTTACAGACAATGCTCCACTCTTCCGCTTGCACACGACAGGTATTTCTCTGGTGGTGGAGGAGGTAAATAAAAGCCACTCCCTGTCGCCTTCTCGATCTTGGATCTTGGCAAGCATGCCCCTACCTACAGCAAGGCAAAGCATCGCAAAGGAGAATTCTCCTGCAAGGGACGTGCGAGGGGATTTGGTGGTCCCAGTCCTGTCTACACTCACTGCATCTAGCTCCCTTGAAACAGAGCTCGCGAGTCGCACGTCGCCACGGAGAAGCAGCCATGTATGCTATCCGCTCAACTCGGCGACTGCGTGGGCCAGCACCTTCGCGTCGCAAAGACCCCATCATCTTTCCACTGCCATCTCGCCAGTGGCGGGTTGGGCAACACAAGGGGAGCCAGTCGCCCCGGCCAGTCCTGCAAAACAATATTGCCAGCGACTTGACTTCAGACACGCAGAAGCACACACGAGGTGGCAAGGTGCGCGACTGCGCTGCACGAGAGTAACAGGGAAGACGGCAATGCCAATGTCATGGGCGCAAGGGTAGACAAAACAAGGAACACAATTTCCAGTCACGCCGCGCCGAGGCCGAGGTCAAAAATTCGCAAGGAGGAAGAAGGAAACAGGAGCATACCGCCAAGGGACGCATAGACAGACAGACAAAAGCAGGTTTCTCCTTTTTGATCGACAATCGCATCTCATACCCCACACTGTCCGTGCTCGTCCGTGCCCTATCATTTCGTTCGTGGTGTGCGAATGCTCCTCTACTCGAGCAGTATCCTCGGCTCGTTTGCGAGCCCCGACTCGATGATCCGCAGCAATTGCGCCGAGACGAGATCATTCGTCGTGCGTACCGTTGCGCGGCAGAGCTTCTTCGAGGCATTGGGCTCCACACGGAGGAGGCATCCTACTTTGCCCGAGCTCATGTGCAGCACGCCTGCGCCTACGATGTTCGTCCGGACAGGGTCGATGCCCTCCAGGCAGGCCATGTGCGCGCCCTCGCCCACAATCTTGCGGTCCCTCGCCGTGTCGATTTCTCCACTCGGAGTAATCTTGACGCCCGCAAAGATCTTTTGGGCTTCGCGTGGAGGCCCACCGATTTGCTTCCACCGCTCAAAGAAGGCCGTGGGATCGATCAGCACAGGCTCGATGAACTTGGATACCACGACGGGCAGGCGCAGCGTCACTTCCTGCAGAGCACCAGCGAGGTATTGCACCTTGAGGATCGGGGGTCGGGTGAACAAGTCCTTGCACTCGAGCTTGACGACTTGCTGTTCTTGACGTGCGGCACCGAGAGACGTCGGAGGCATCGTGGGCATCGTCACGGCCAGTGCGTCGGGGTCTTGCGACTTGACTTGCACCGTGAAAGAGGTGAATCCTACCGTGAGCATGTTGCCAAAGAAGAGGGTGAGTGTGCCCAAGCTTCCATGGAATTCGGACTTGACGCCAATCTCGAGTTGTGCATCCTTGTACAAGACGCCATCCTTTGCGTAGCAAGCACGGTGGAACAGCCTGTCGTATCCAGGCGTAAATTGCGGCGGGGCAGTGACCGTCGTCGGTGCGCCATTGGCTCCCGTCAACATTGGCATCATTGGCCCAGGAGAAGCTCGGGTAGCCATGGGCGATGTAGACGTCGGCGACTCGACCTGCGTGGAGGACGAGGAGCCAATGAGCGGCTGACCGGCTGCATAGTTGGACTCTGCGCCTTCTGCAGGAGGTACAAGAGCGGTGGTACCCCCCGAGTTCATGTCCAGGCCCTCCAGGCCCGCCATGATGTCGTCGGCGCCAGTCGGAGTCCCGTTAGAGCCGGATGCCCCCACAGCATTGGCCGTCGTCAACTCAGGCTGCTGCCCTGCAGGAATCACCGTCTGCGCAGGTCCCGTCGGAATGGCGCCTCCGTTGACCTGGCCCTTCTTCAGCGATTCTTGCCGGACATCGTCACGGTTACGATTGACCTCCTTGCCGCCGATCATCCATGTGCGCTTGTCGCCCGTGTCGCCCTGCTTCTTTTGCAGGCGCGTCAACAGCAGAGAGGGCTTCTCGGGAAACGGTGGCATCTCGTCGCAGATGACCTGGAGAAGCTCATCATTGGGCATTTCTGCCAGCGCAACGTATTCGCACGCTCTTTGCTGCAGCTCAGCATCGAGGACATGGCGGTAGCGGTTGAGAACGGACAGAATCTGCTCTCGAATCTCCGGGAAGAGGTTGAGCCATTTGACGTACGTCGAAAGCATCAATGCCCTCGTAGGCTGTGCACAGAGGTGCGAGCGAGAGTGGAGAGCGTGAAACTGCTCAATGGGAGAGGCACCAGGGTCATTGGCGATGAGATGCCCGTATTCGCCGAGAACGTATGCGCCGACTTTGATCAGGTTCTCGTGGCAGGACGACGACTTGAGGTGCTCAAAGACTTTCGTGGCGGTATACTCTTGGACGCTCTCGTTGTTGGCGACGATTTGGATGACGCGGAACCACACTTCCTCGCCGACGTGATCACCTGCAGAGCTGATGAGCTGCAAAATGGTGTCCACGTACCAGCTGTGCTCGTCGGCGTACTTTTCCGTGAGAATGGCAATCTTGAGGACGAGCTCCTCTCTGAGGGCATAGTCTGCCACTTGCAGATACCGGAGCAGCTCTCCCACAATCGTCTTGGCATTGCTGACGTCGCACATCGAAAAGAGGAGATCCAGGCCTCTCCGACGGACGCTAATGTCCTTGTCGCGCAAGGAGAGAATGATTGTCCGCTGGTGAAGCTTGATGGATTCGAGGGATTCTGCAAAGCCTGCAAGGTGAGCCATTGTGTTCAGGCCGAGATACCGCACATTGGTCTCCCTAGAGAGGATGAATTTCCCGAGGAGCACCGATGCCTTGGCGACGACGCTTGATTCCGTGTCAAGGTGAATGGCCAATTGGATGGCTTCGAAGAGGACTGCATTCTGGGCATTGTTATGCTGGACATTCTTGGGCGTGTCTTGAGAACCTTCGAGGATCGTCTCTAGAACCGTGTGGATGGTCATCTTGACCGTGGGATCGCTCGATGCAGGCCAGTACTGCAGAAGCTTCAGCAGCTTTACCTGCAACCATGGCGCAGGGACATTGTAATACCTGTAGTCTTCCGAGTAGTCCTCCTGTAGAATGATCCTGGCAAGACGGTCGACGGCCTTGGGATAGGCAATGTAGAAGGCGTCGGGATGGTCCTGCGCCAGCGACATGATCAGACTAGTGACGGCGGTTGTCACGCCTAGATCCTCGTCGTCCATGATCGCCACGATGCGCGAGGCCCACTCCTCGACGGGGATTGCTTCGGGGTTCTTGCGGTACAGTCGCAGCAGAGTCAGAGCTGCCTTTTTCTTGACGAAGGATTGTGACGTCCTGCTCGGAGGTGAGCGTGTGTGCAGACCCACGGGTCCTAAAGTCAGGTACTGTCCACGGGTATACGTTTCAAGGCGGATCAGGGGGACGAAATTTGGCACTCACGGAGAGATGAGTAGGCGATGCACATCGGGACCCAAGGCTTCGGCCATTTCTGTTCCTCCAATATTGGCGATTGCGTGTAGGGCAAGACAATTGTTGATCTCGTTGTGGTCATCAAGGTCCTTGCGAATGGAGTTGACGACCAGGCGGACCAGATCGGAGTGCTCGTGCATAAGCAGCGTGAGGGCAAGGTAACCAATCTGCTTTTCCGAATACTTTGGGCTGGCAATGAGGTTGACGGCCTCCATATGGCCGATGTCGACCGGATATCCTAGGATGTATGTGAAGATGATCTGTGGGTATTGGCAGCACGGGGTGGGCGGACGTGCGAGGGTGAGCAGGTGGTGCGGTCGACGCTCTTTCCGAGCCCACGACGCCGACTAGGCAGTGCAGTACGTACCTTGCTGACGTACTTCTTCCTGTCATAACCATTCAAAGACCCCTCCTTGAACTTGGACCGGATTTTTGCCATTTCCCCATTGACGCAACGCTCTTCTGCCTCCCTTGCCCGACATTGCCTCAATTGAGCAATGTAGGACGTGAGCCCCTTCATGGGACCTGTTGCCGACATGGACATTGTGCGGGTTATGGCGGGGAGTGGAAAGTGTTGTTCCGGGGACTAGGTGATTTGGCGCAGGGCGGTGCTAGAAACCCCCACGCCGAGATGGGACCGTGAATGCGTGCCTTGGGGGGCGGCACGAGCAGCAGGCGGTGCCGATCGGGGAGGAAGCAGCGGGGGGCGGCACGAGCAGCAGGCGGTGCCGATCGGGGAGGAAGCAGCGGGGGGCGAGTGATCGAGGATGCCCGTTCGAGAGGGTGCGTTCTACTGTGTTGGACAATTCAACAGTCCTGAGCTGGCGATTATATAAAGAGGAAGACGTCTACGCTGTAGCACCAAATTCTTGTCCAGGGGAAGAAGGTGGCGTCGCGCACTAGAGGAAGGAGTTGGAAAGGGGAGACGCAGGATGGAAGCCCTGATCGAGCGGTCTTGTCAGAGTGACGAGCTTGAATACACTTGCAAGCAAGGATCATTCGTCCATTGCGTATAGGCCAACCCCCCCTTTGTTGAAGGTGCGGGATTGCCGGCGGACGACGCTGCCTCACGCGCCACGCCAGGCCAGGCCAAGCCCAGCCAACGCAGCCACGCAGGCGGCCCTTTGTGCCTGCGCGCGACGCGGCCTCGCACGGACCTGCACAGCCGGCAGGCAGTCTTGAGCCAGGAAGACTGGGATAAAGCAATGCAACGATCCGGGGTTGATTTCCCAATGCTCAGTGTTGTCTTGTTCACAAGATTACATTATCCGGGCAGCAACGAAGGGAGGAAAGATCCAGGATACGCTAGATGTCGCAAGTGATAGTGTTCGAAAATCAACGAGCCAATGAACCAAAGGTCGGCGGGGCGGGCAAAGAGCCAGATTAACAAGTCGCGGCAGGGCGCTATCCCGCCTGCCCCGTGAGGCCACCATTGATCACGGTGCCCCACCTCTTTCCTAGTTTCCACGTCAAGCCCGCTGCCACCAACGAGAAGATGCCTCCAACGCGGAAGACGTACCCCACCGCATCACTCTGGCCCTCGCTCATCCCCGCATGCCCAGGCGAACCTTGCCCGTCCTTGCTGTTCCGATCCGGCTCAAAGATGGCGAAGATTACTGCCGCGAGCATGGACACGACCAGCTGCGGTATTACAATCGCAATGTTGTGGAGACCAAGGATGGTGCCCGCCTGATTTGGATCTCCACCGCCATGACTGTGCGGATCACCTGTCCCATTCGTCGAGGTGTGATTGGCGTTTGCCGGCCTCGCGGGTGACTCGAGGGGAATCGAGGGGTATGAATCGGTATGGTCTGGTCCTAGGATCGAATGGGTCCCTGTCCGAGTCTGGGGGTTCGGTTCAGCTTGCATGCCGGCCAGAGCAAGTGCAGCGCTGGAAGTCGATGCTGGTAAGCTGGCGTAGGACAACGAAATCGAGCTCCGCCCTACGGCTTCAAAAAAGACGTCGCTGTCGTCGTCACTTGCTTCATCGTCTGCGCGCCCCTGTGGCTTCTTGGCCCCATCGATGTTAGGCCGCACTGTATCTTGGCTGGACCGGCGCATATGTGCGCCACCCTCCCCATTCTCCCCGTCGTCTCCGCCGTGACCCCCACCGTTGGGAGCGGCTGTGCCATCGTTGTCGTTGACGAGGGGAATCGCCTCGTAGCCGCCCGACTGTCGCACATGCTCGGCACTCAGCGAGGCAACGCCACTTTGGATGAAAATGCCAAGCAGGGTAAACGGTGCCCACTGCGTAATGGCCCAGGAGTACCCTGCAATCGTAATGATGGCTGTTGCGCCTGCGAGGCTTTTGAGGGAGGTCATGAGCCACGTGAGCCACGTCACAATGGCGAGGACGACGTGTGCAGTGATCCAAATCGTCGTGAGACTCATCAGGCCACGCGACGACGAAGACGCCCCGGCCAAGGCCAACAGACGAGCGCGGAGCTTCTCGACGACGACTTGGATCACCGGGGGCAGCCAAGTAGGTGCCAGCCAGATCTTGCGCCGGTTCCCCGGCTGGGGTAGCGAAAGCCCAGGATCCTCCTTGGAAGCTTGCGATGGTAGCAAGAAGGGAAGCACAATGGAGCATCCAAAGGACAAGAGTGCTTGCAGAAACATGGCATGTGAGCCTGCCCGAGTGCCATCCGCGCGAAGTTTCTCCAAGTCTGGCACGGCACCGCTCTGAGTCGCCAAGTAGGCTGCGACGGACGTAGTGCTGACCCACTCGGTCGAGTAGAAGAGCATGGGGAACCAGCAAATCCAGGAGCATATTTGGATCGCAAAGACTTCCTTGATGGGCAGTGAGAGCGACTTGGCGGTCCAGGCAAATTCCGCCAGGGATTGCTTGACCACACGAAGTGGTCTTCTGAGGCTGAAGCGCCGGTGGGGCGTTGGGCTTGGCGCCGCAGTGTACTCGAGTCTGCGCTCCACGGAGACCAAGCAAACGATGGCGTGGGTGAGGAGCATCCACCCAGCAGTGATGAGACACAGGCATCGTACTTGAGGTTCGCTGGGCGCCTTTGCGCCTTCCTTGACGAGGAATTGAAGCCATGTAAAAGGAAACGTGTTGGCTAGGTCGACGTCGCCCACGAAGAAGCCGAGGATTGAACCAATCGCAGCCAGGCGAGCACACCAGGCGTTGCCTCCGGCCTGGCGGTCGGCGGGAAGGATGTCGAGGATGAGCGTTCGGTCGAGCGCCATGACGGCATTGACGGCAAAGTCGAGGCCCCATATGCCAACGATGGTGAGAACAAGGGTGGCACTGGGGAGTGCAAATAGGTCGGCGAGGATTCGCGAGAAACCTAGTAGCAGGACAAAGAAGGCGCATAGACAGGAAGCAGCGACCAAATACGGCCGCCGCCGACCCCAAGGATGCGTTGACTTGTCTGCCATCATGCCGATGACGGGCTGGACTACGAGGCCAGATATCGGTCCTGCGACAAAGACGACGGCCATGGCCGATTTGCTCAGACCGAGCTCGAGGAGATATGGCCTGCGGTGGGCGGCGCGTCAGTGTTGTCATCGGGAAGTTGCAACTCATGACGATAAGCTGGCACTCACGTCCCGTATGCCATTTCTACGCTCCAAACAATCTGGGTGCCAAGGGACCCAATCGTGAGCAAGGGCAGCTGTAGAGCAGCTGGACCACGAATGTATGCGTGGCCATCTGCCAAGCGGAAGCCGTGACCGAGTGTCGCTGCATCGGGGACGGCAAGGGCAGCAGGGCCCACCATGGTGCTCACTTCAGTCGGTGAGGGTATGAAAAGAGGGTATCGTCAAAATGTGTGATGGCGGAGAAGGGCTAGGTGCGAGAGGTGACGAGGTCTCATGGGAGAGACACGTCACTATTCAGGGCCAGGCAGCAACGACGGCAGCCGAGCAATTGCTTGTAAGCAAGCATGAATCAGATGGGTATCGGCTTAAGGGGGGCGTGTGTCCAGCGCGCGGGTCGGGGGCGACTGGTAAATGCAAGGGCAAACGGGAATAACGACGAGGCGAATAGGATAAAGGGTTGGTGAAGATGGCAGCTGTTGTAAGTAGGCGTTGAGCTGTGCGAATGAGGCAACGGCAAGGCCTCAGAAAGGATCGAGTCGCGCCAATGACCTGCCCTCACAGCCTCTTTAGGGAGCGTTTGGGTGTCCAGACCTTTCTCCGAATCAATTTAGCCCTCCTCGACGTCGACACGACACCAGCTCATCAACCATCACTGTCGCTTGCCTGCTTTTAGCTCGCACAAGCCACGCAACACCACACAGTCCGGGGCACTGTTCCGTGTCTTGGCATGGCGCGCGCTGCGCTCTCAGCTCGGCCTTCCGTTCCTGTGATTTTGTAAGCTTTCCTGGCAAAGGCAGGAAGAAGGTCATGGTCCGGGGTGGAAGCGGTTCCATGGTCCGGGCGGGAAAGCGCTTCCTTGCTCCGGACCTTCTGGAACAGACCACCATATTGAGGCCTCCAAACACAGCCACGCTCTCCCTACGATAGCCGACCACTCAAGCCTCACGCATTCCGACACCAGGACGATACGAGAGCCTCGCAACCAGCGCCACACGTTCGCCCACCCCGCCTGTGCAACATCAATCCATCAAGATGGGACTTCTACCGTGGTCTTCTTCCTCTTCCTCCTCTTCCTCCAGCAGCGGCACCCAGCCTTCGCAAGCGCCCACGCGCTCAAACCGCAAAGCCTGTTGGGAATCGCGCGACGCCTACTTTGAGTGCCTCACCCGCAACAAGGTCATCATCCCGCCGGGTACGGATCTGTCCGACGCCTCTCGCGGGCGAATCAAGCCCAAGTCGCCGGAAGAGGTAGAGGCTGCCAGGGCGCAGGATCCCTGTGTCCCTGCGAGAGACGTGTACGAGCGGCATTGCGCGGGAAGCTGGGTCGAGTATTTTAACAAGAGGAGAGTCATGGAGGAGAGGCAGCGGAGGATGAACGAGTCGAGCTCCCCCACGCCCGTTTCCATTGCCAAGTGAGCCGGCAGTGTATGCTCAGTGAAGCCTGCCTTGGGCTTCGCAACGGCTAGCCAGCCGCGATCACTGCCAGCAACTTTGCCCGACCACGACTTTCGAGAGCACACTGCCACACAGCTTCAATGCCCCGAATCACGCCCCTCTGGGACTCAAGACGTTTCCCCGGATCAACGGTACCCTCGCAAACTACATGCACATTTGGACCGAACGACCAGATGACTCGGCAGTCCCTACTCAGCGTCAGGGCGCCTCAAGCTAGCCACACCAGCATACACCCTCCTCATCTCTGTCTCTGAGAATTCCTCGGCGCCATCGGATAGCGTGCACCGCCCCGCTGCTTGACACCTCCTTCTGGCTACACTCAAGCCATTGTACCATCACCGCTCCGGATTCATACTTGTCATCAATTCAGTCCTGGTTTGACGGCTCTTATCTGCCTGACTGCTTCCTCCGGAAAGATTTGCAGAAGCAGATGCACCAATGCAGACAACTCGGCGAAGTGGTCTCTGCTGTCTAATTCCCATTATGACTTGTCAAAGTCTACTTTGTCCTCTGCATCTCTACCATCACCACTTCGCGCCGATGATAATGAACATAATAAGATTGCCGCTCCTCGAACTACTAATCTACAGTTCCACTGTCCATTCCCCCTCAATGTCAAGGAGGCACACATGCCGGCTGACCCCGACAGACCCGCCCGACGTCTAATCCTAAGCCTTGGAAACCACGGCGGCTGCGCTCCGCCCCCTTCCAGCAGGCCTGCCGTGTAGCATGAGCCGCACGACGCCCGTAAAGTAGTCCCTAGCCACAAAGAGGATCGCCTGGGTGAGCACGGCCTTGATGATCTGCGCCTGCATTCCCTGGTACCAGCCTGTGACGCCCTGCTCCTTTGCAATGGTGGCGAGGACGTGCAGTGCGCCCTTGTAGGGTGTGTTCTTGGCCTGCAGACGGATCTTGGACAGGATGTAGGGAAAGGTGACGACGGTGGCGAGCGTCTTGGAGAGTGCGCCCACGAGGAAGGAACGCCAGGGCGTCATTTTGCCGTCGGGAGAAGCGGCCAGAATGAGCGTCTTGACTCGCTCAAAGACGCCATATGTAATGGCGGGGTTGACCGTCAGGACCAGCGACGGCTTCAGGCCGCGCCAGAGACCCGTGACGCCGTCCTCTTTCAAAATGTCTCGCGCTACGCCGAGGAAGGAGTCGTCTTCGGCGAGTTTGCTGGCGACCTTGGAGGCCGTGGCCTTGAGCGGCGCAGCGGCCCCAGTCGACGACGATTTCGACGAAGCTTCCGTCTCGACGTCGTTTGCAGCGGGCTTGCCGCTCGGCGTGTGACTCTTCGATGCCAGCTGCTGCCGCGTCGCAATGACGGCGACGGGGATTGTGAAGATTTGAGCCACTGCACCGGCCAGAGCGCCCAGGACAAGCTCCATGGCGGTCCCGACGACGGGCGCTTTGCCTCCGGAGCGCTTCGTCAGCCGGCCAATGTAAAAGTTCCGGATGAACGAGTACCAGTAAAAGTATGCGAATTCTGGAGGAGAGGGAACGAAAGGGAAGCGTCAATCAGCAAGGCAGCTGAATGAGGGCTGGTCGCCAGCAAGCGTCGACTTACGCATCGAGAATGAGTTGACCGAATTTGCTCCCAAGCCCTACAAAAGGAGCATCAAGGAGGGTGGTGAATGCATGGTCAGCAGACCTTTCGGGGTGCAATTGGCTCTCGGCATGCTCACCTTGTACAGCCCAGCGATGCCCTCTGGGCCCTTTGCAATACGGAGCAAGCCATCCAAGAGACCGACACTCTTCTTGACCGTGACCGTCTTTCCATCGGGAAGTCGCTTCGTTTCCTCCTTGTACACTGTGCCTGCTTGAATGCGCGTCTTGACGCTGTTGGGCAAGGGGGAGGGATTGGATCGTGCTGTCAGCTGGCAAATTCGCCACGTGCAGGGCTGGGCTGGCAGGCTACCTGCCTGATCGACTTACGTATCAAGCGGGTAGGTCACCCAGACGGCATATACGGAGCCCAAGGCACCAGCGAGGGCATCGCCAAAGGGAGTCAGAGGCTGGTCGGCCATGGTAGGGCTAGAGTGGAGGGAGCGAGGGAGGGTGGGCAACAAAGGGTTGTATGCGCTTCTATGCGTCGCCGGAGGGGGTCGATGAGACGTGTCGAAAAGAAGGAATGGCGCCTCGGTACAAGATCAGGGTTTGCAATGCCTATGGAAGTCTATGAGTCGGCTCTGCCTCGGGAGTGGTGGGCCTTGAGCGTACAAAGGGCGCTTGGAGCACCAGTGTCGAGCGAGGATCCTATACAAGAAGCAATGCAGCCTTGACCGTCCAGAAAGGCGGACGCTGGACGACTTGCTCGCGGATGATGAGTCTGAGATGCTCGGCGCTTTGGTGTCAGAACGCCGTCCGTCGAAATGAGTGGGGGGCGCTGAGAAGGCACGTCTGCGAACGGCGCGAGTTGTCGGATGCGGGCGTGGACGACCAGTAGGCTTTCTTTCCGCAGCGAGAGGTAAGGGGACGTTCACGCGGACTAGTCTGATGGCGACGATGAGCGGTGAGAAAGGCGGGATGATCAATCGGAGAGGAGCTCAGGGCGCACAAGCAAGAATGATGTGACGTTGCGCTTCCGCTTCCTCCTCGGCGGCGATGCTTCCTCGACTTCCTCGGCTTGCTGCCCCGCCCGCTCCCCAGACGGCCTCCGCTCCCGCTCCTCCTCCCCACACTTGTCCCCCACATCCCCCGCTTCCACACCTCGATACTTACTGACTGCGACGTCAGGAATCGCCGCTCCCGCACTCGAGGACACAGACACGCAGCCACCGTCTTTCCCGCCCCGCCCGATTGCAGCCAAGCGACTCACACCCGCGAAGCAGCCGGACCGGTCCCGGGCGGGCGGGCGAGCCGGCCTGGCTGCCCCGACGGCCGGTAGAAGCGCCCACGCCCCACGCGCGGCACGCAGGCTGTAACACCTCGGCCTCGGGCTACAAGGCCACCTGACGAGTGACCCATGACGTGCGCCGGACGCTGCCGCTCCACCCAGCCAGGCGAGAGCAAAGACGAGCAGCGAGGGCAGTCAATCGAGGGGGCTGGCCGTGAAAGGAGAGGAGAGCACACAACACACAGGCGGGGGCAAGTACACGCACCGACCCTTTCAAATCACAGCCAAGCCTTCACTTCACGTTCGCAGCAGTGGATGGTGACAATTTGTTCGTCTCATTGCAATGGTTCTACGTGAGATGAGAAAAGTAGTGTCCTTGGATGGGATGGGGTGGAGTGCGATGGCACGGATGGGACGCTCTTTCCGCGCCTGAGTCGCTTCGTGAGAGAGAGGAGAATAGCGAGAGAATGATGGAGCACAACTCGCGAGACGATGCGATGCGTTCCGGGGAAACAGTATGCGGATCCGACAATGACTGACTCTGGATGGATGTTCACAAGCGCTTGAAACAGGCTGGGAAAGGAGCGGGCTGAGGGTTGGTGGAAGTGAGAAATATCGACAAATCTTACGAACCGAAGAAAAGTGATGCAAGGGAGACGACCCCCTTGACTGATGGATGGTCCATTACGGGATGAATGGCAGTGTTCGTTAGGCTTTGCCCTGAAGGACCTCGTCGATGAGCTGATTGAGCGTCGCCTTCTTGCCCTTCAAATCGGCATTCACGAAGCTGGCCTCGACCGCCTGTCGAGTCTGACGCTTCGTCACGCTAAACAGATCCGTTTGGCGTCCGAGGAAGCCGACAATGGCAGACTTGAGCTCCTCGTCGGTAGGATCTGCGCTCTCGTTCTTTGGCAGACCCTCATCATCGTCGTCGCCTGCCTTGTTCGGCATCGCCGCCGCAAAGGGATTCGTCGGGTTCAAGCTCAGTCGGGGAGCCCCACCCGTACCTCCTGCGAGCTGCGCTCCCAAAGGCATCATCGAGGATCGGTGGCCCGCGCCGAATTCACCCAGACCCCCTTCGGATTGCGAAGGCGAGTGCGACTGTTGCGGGTTCATCATGCCGAATTGGCCCGGCATGCCGTACATGCTTGGCGTGCCCACCATTCCAGGAGAGGGCATGCCGTACATGGAACCCATGGCAGGCATTCCCCACATCGACATCGTCGTCGGTGCAGGCGTCATGCCCCCTTGGGCTCCCATCATCGGCGTGTTCGGTCCACCAAAGGCCATCGAGGGCATGCGCGAGCCGGGACGAGATCCATTGGCACCAAAGCCTGCCGAGCTGCTCCTCGAGTGCGGTGGCTTGTCCAAGATGTTGGTGTTCTGGAAGTAGTCGCCACTAGCGCCGTTGCCGCCATAGTCTGAGCCAGCAGCGGAACCCGCGTACGAGGGCGACTTGTACATGCTGCCAGCGGGCGTTGCACCGAATGGATTGGCGGCAAAGGGCGACGGGTAGTTCATGTGGCTAGGGGCACCCGAGTAGATGGAGCCTTCGCCGCGAACCGTGCCACCTTGCTCCCAGACGTCGCGCTGGTACTCGCTGAACTTCTTGAGCGGGATCATCGAATCGTCGTATGGCTCGTCATCCGTACCAGCAATGATCTTCTTGTTGCCCTTTTCGCCCACGACGATACGGGTGTTACCCCAAGAGAAGTCGTCCATGTGCCAGAAGGAATAGACGGGCAGGAAGAAGGAGTATACCGGGAACGCCAGCAAATAGATGATCAACCATCCAATGTACTGCCACTGTCGCTTGAGCAGGAAGATCAGAGCTTGCAGACCGTACACGGCAGCAATCATGATAATCGAGATCAGAGGGAACTGACCGGCCCCAGTGGCGACTTCCACGATGAGGTAGACGAGGTAGATGACCGTCGCTGGCAAGATGAGCGTTCCGACGAGGTCGATGAAGACGATGAAGCGCATAGAGAAGATGCAGAAGCCGCAAAGCTCGGGCATCAGAACCAACTCGGCCAGATTGTGTACCGTAGAGTTGATCCATCGTCGACGCTGCGACAGCAAGACACCGAACCGGTCGGGTGCAGCGGTGTGCGCCTTGGCATCTTGCGTGAACTTGGTCCGGAACGAGGGGAAATGCTTCAAGATCAGGGTGGTGAGGTAGCGATCTTCGCCGAGGGAGAACAGATTCTTCTTGTGAAGGGTGTCTACGCGGTTCTCGGAGTAGTCGTCGATGATGCGGTTGGAGATGAACAGTGGTCGGCCCTTGTCTGCGCTGCGGATACGGTACAGCGAGAAACAGCCCGGAAGACAGGTGACGCTGCCAAAGAGGGATTCGAATGCCTTGGCGAGGTGGTGCGAGATGTAGTACTCGTAAACCTGGATCATGGTCCACCAGGAGCCTTCTTCGTTGTCGAGTGTCGTCTCACCGCAGATGGCAATGATTCGGGAATCGTCTGCAGAGACGGCCACGAGACGATTGAGACCGTCCTCGTCGACGGACGTGTCGGCGTCGACCATGAGAATGTACTCGTAAAAGGCAGGATCGATGCCGATGACGTTCTTCATCTGATGGTAAATCTCCAGCTCCAAGGGGTACATCGGAGCATCAAAGTGGACGCGGTTCAAGTATCGCATGAGCAAGATTTGCGTGTCACGCTTGCCTCGGTTTCCGGGGCGGGTCCGCTCACTGGGACGTCCGCACTTGACGACGACGATGTACGGCACCACGTGGCCCTCGAACTCGTAGAGACCAGAGTAGACTTTGCCATAGTTGAGTTGCTTGGATCCCTCTGCGATGGATTTGAACATCAGAGGCTCTGGGTCAATCTTGGGATCGACGCCCAGGATGTCGAGGACGATGCGCGGTGTTGGCGTCTCGTTGCCACTTCCGACGATCATGCCGTCGCAAATGATGAAGATCAGCTTCCGCTTGTCATCGTACTTTTGACCTGCAATCGAGTCAATCGTCTTTCGCAGTTCGTCCTCGCCTTCGGTGTAGCAAGGTACCTGGCAAATGACAAACTTGTCCTGTTGCTCGGGGTTCCTCTTGGTCGAAAGCTGCAGAGCGGCGAGGAACTTGGCAGCAATCGTCGCAACGAGCAAGCACGAAAATGCGAGAAGCAGGTAGTTCTGGACCTGACACCTTGCCGTCTTGCGGAAGTCCGTCTTGCCTGCATAGAAGACATTGTCAAGGCAGTTTTGCTGAGCGGCCCGGTACGTTGCGTTGAAGCCCTTCATGACGGAGTTGAAGTCGCTGGTGATGTCTTCTCCAGCTTGCGACGAGAAGAGATCGCTGAGGTCGGAATCGAGGAAGTTGATGTTCTGATTGTCAACGGTGGTGCTCGTCGCCTCGGAGATGGTGTTGAGGTAATTGGTGAGGTCGTAGACTTTCTCGCCGACAATGGCCCAGCTTCGCCAGCTAGACTCCTCCGAGATGTAGCCCTTGGAAAAGACATAGTATCCCTTCCAGTACTTTTTGAGGAAAGGCTGCAGCGTGTCGGTATACCAAGTGCTGCTGGCCAGTGCAGAAGAAGTGTACGTCTGCTGCGAGCCGGAAGTGTGAACAGCTTGCGACACAGTGGCAGTCAGGTTGCTGTTCAGCGTCAGGTCAAACGTGTCCGAGGTGACCAAGTCTGGACAGCCAAGGGTGAGAGGCACGGGGAAGTAAGGGCTGAGGTCCAGTCCTGCGAGCTCGAGCATCGTCGACGAGTCGACCTGGTAGGCGGAGATGTCGGAATGCTGACTCTTGTAAAACTTGCTGAAATCGTAGACGTTGCCCGCAATGGCAGCATAGTAGTCGTCGTCTCCTGCATGTTGGGCTAGCTGCGTTGGGTTCCAAGCCTTGTTCGAGTCGGGACACAGGAGCTTGCCAAAGGCGAGGATGTAAAAGAGGACAAGGCCGCAGAAGAAGGTGATGAGACCACAGATGGTCACCTTTTCTCGCCAGGCCATTTGCACGTCGGGGCGCTTCATGCCACCGCAGCTCGAGAGCATAAAGGAAGGGATCCACCAGGTGCAGGCCCAGACGAACCGCACCCACCATCTCCGGACGCCACTCGTGGGGACTTCCTCGACGGCATCAATGGCTCGGGGTTGCCCTTCTCCGGCCTTTTCTGCCAGTGCCGGGTTGATGTCTCCGTAAGCCCTCTTGTCCCAGTCGCTGCCGGCCCAACCTCCCGCGACGCTCTCGTTGCCTGCACCCAGCATCTTGGCCGAGCTGGCGTCTCCTGGCGTTGCAAAGGGGTTCGAGGCATCCGAAGGGCGATGCCGCATCAGCAGATCCTCCTGGCTGATACCGTCCGATTCGCGTGAATCAACGCCAGCCCCAATCGGCGACAGGAAGCTGGCGCTCCGCTCAAAGCCCTGGCCAGGCGGGTAGGAGGACGAGCCAATGTCCTCTTGGAAGGCGACGGGGGCAGAGTCCTCGGGCTCGTCCATGCGAAGGCGGTCCTCCATTTTCCGCCAGGACAGGTATGCCATCCAAATTTTCGTTTGCCCCAAGCAGTAATCGGTCGATTCCCGCCACGCGTTGGCGATGACAAAGGCCTGGATCTGGTCCTTGGGTTCCGAGACACCCACGGCAGCGGCAGCTGGGATGACGGACTTGTGATACCGTTGGCAGAAGTCGGCATGGGTCATGCTGCGCACGTAGTTGACGCGCTTTCTCGAAATCAACTCTGGCAGGAGCAATGCCTTGATCTGCGCCTTGACCCGCCGGGCATCAAAGGAACCCGGCTGAGAAATGTCGTTGGGTCGCAGACACAAGACGGTCCACGTCTGGCCAGCTGTGCCCATTGTAGCCAGAATTTCGGACAGCGTGGCATTGAATTGCCGCGACAGACCGTAGGGCTGAGAGGGCTCAAGGAGCTGTTCGACGAGATCCTGGTTGGGGTGCAAGGGCGATGGCCTGCGCAGGGGGCGGGCAGATACCTGAGCACTGACGATGGTGTTGGGGTCGAGAGGGTGCGCCTCGGTTGCAAGGCTGGGACCGGCAAAGAGGCGCGCCACAAAGGACACCTGAGAGCGACGCAGAAGCTGGACAAATGCCGAGTCAAAGACGTCCATCTCGCGGTGTACGAAACCACTGACGTCGTAGGTGGCCTGTCCCTGGTAGTGGTTGACACCAAAGAAGCGATTCGGCGATGACTGGAGGCGAGAAGAGACGTAGGCGGGATACGGTGCGAAGCCGTCGAGCTCGCGCAGCAGCGCCACGTCGTCGTCCTCCTTTGCCTTGCCAGTCCGCACAGCATGGACGGCCTTGTCGAGGGCGCCTAGTAGGCCGGCGGGCTTGCGGTCAGTGGCCGCCGTGCCCAGCACGCTTCCTCGAAGAAGCTCCACGCAGGCACTGTTGTCTCCCGACGTCACTTCCGGAAGGTTCACCTCGTCGAGGCGCATCTCAACGCTGCTCGCAGTAGAGTCATCAAAGTCGCGCCTGTACAGCCAATTCTGCAGACACTCGGAAGCAAAGTTGACGGCAAAGTCCTCGAGCTTGCCAGATTGGGCAGCTGCAGAATGCGTCCCTGACGGCACGTTGCCGCCCTTGCTTTGAAAGCCGGGCAGGTCGAGCTGTACAATCTGGGTTGGGTAGGACTCGTCGCTGCTGGGAGCGAGCTTGTGGTTGGCCGTTTCGACGACAAAGGCAAAGAGGGTGGCATAGAGGTCCCTCATGAGGTTGTCTCTTTGCGCGCGGGCGCCCTCGGCGTTGAGCAGGGAGCTGACGAGCTCCTTGCGCAGGAAACGGGAGCGGTTGGTAAGGGCTTGCGTCAACTCTTCGGCAGGGACACCGAGCAGATCAGCGACGTCTTCCAAGATGTGCGGGTTTGTGACGTGGGCGGCTTCGAAGCTGGCATCATGGCCGTCGTGGTCGCTGAACTCGATGTTTCCCAAGAGGAGAATGGCCGAGACGAGGGTGAAGATTGCTTCCACGTGCTTCGTCTTGAAGCCAAGGCTCTTCATGGCCGCCCGGAGCTCGTCCATGGCAATGTTGTCGTCGCTCGAGGGACCACCGGGGAGACGGTAGCAGCCCGAGGTAGCCAAGAGTTGATACGATGTGACATCGTCGAGCTTGTACGTCTCGCGCTCATCGTGAGTCGCACCGGCCAAGAGCTGGTAAAAGACGTGGAAGGAGCGCTCCTCGGGTGCAAGGGCATTGAGTCTGCTCTTGTCGAGGCCAAAGGTGAGCACCTTGGCAGCGCCCAGGCGCCCGTCGGAAGAATAGTGGAGCTCAAGGTACTTGCTGACGCGAGAGGCATTGCTGTTGCTCCTCGTCTTGGCAGAGCCAAAGGAGTTGAGGAGGGTGTCTAGGCTGCGAATCTGCTCGGCGAGTTTGTGTTCGCGCTTGTTTGCGCTGCTGGACAGACGAAGCAATTGAGACGTGAGAAGTTTTGAAGCATACGACTTGCCCGAATCGGTGGCGCCGCTGGGAGCGGTGGGGGGCGAGAGAAGGTCGTGTCAGCAATCGTCGAATGAGTCGGGGAAAGAGACGGACGCGCACGGAAGCTGCGAGCAAGAGCGGAGGCTGCGGCCAGACACTCACTTGAAGACGACGGCCTGGGACTGATTTGTCCGCCGCATCATGTGGTACACTCTGGCTGCGAGCTCATAGGGGTGTGGGGGAAGAGCTACATCGGGCGTATCCTTTTGGCCGTTGAGCCACGTCGTGTCCGCGTAGGTCTGTTTGCGGTATTCCTCTGCACTGGCATCGTTGAGATTAGACAGCGTCCGGAGAGGGTTGACTACGACGAGGTGGGTGGAGGATATGCGGGTGTAGGGGAGGTCGGCGCGAAACCGTTGCTGGAGAGCAGAGAGGACCGTCTCGTCGGAAGGGACGCTGCTGGACCCCGTCGAGATGAGGCTGGTGAGGTCCGAGGGGGCGCCCGCGGCCGAGAGCTGTCGTGCGTGCGACATGGTGCTGACCTGCGATGGTCAAGGGCAATTGCGTGGGCGTGTGGACCACAGAGGCAATACGATGCCAATCCCAAGAGGGGCAGGGGGGGGGGGGGGGGAAGGGGGAGG